>ONZH01028033.1:0-44754 GCA_900303285.1 Rhinella marina
TGCTCATTACTCGAGACGAATTTTTCCCGATGCTCGGGTGCTCGTTTCGAGTAACGAACCCCATTGAAGTCAATGGGAGACTCGAGCATTTTTGCAGGGGACCAAGGCTCTGCCTAGGGAAGGCTGGATGAAAACCTGGAAACATCAGAAAATGATGGAAACACCACGGAAATGGACAGGAAAAAGCAGGGGCAGCATGCATGGGATGCCTCTGAGGCCTGCCTATTCCCACCATTACCCCCCAAATTCTCAGGCAACAGCCTGGTGGTTACCCTCATGGCAATTGTGCTCACCCAGACCAAGAAAGGCGAGGCACATACCCATCACATGTTAGGGAAGCACCCAACTAGGTGCAAAGAAAAATTGTTTAGAGAGAGGGCCTGTAGGTGGACCTCCGGAAAAATTGTTTGGAGAGAGGGCCTGTAGATGGACCTCCGGAAAAATTGTTTACAGAGAGGGCCTGTAGGTGGACCTCCGGAAAAATTGTTTGGAGAGAGGGCCTGTAGGTGGACCTCCGGAAAAATTGTTTACAGAGAAGGACTGTAGGTGGACCTCCGGAAAAATTGTGGTAAAAGAGTGCCAATGCCATTTAAAAAATGGCGTTTTTTGGGTCAGCGTTAGGCAAAGACGACAAAGAGGAGGAGGAGGAGGAGGAGTAGAGAAGAGGAATCGGATACATAAGTAATGTTAATCTTTAGCTGCTTTCCCCCGGAGGAGATTTGAATTCCGGTGAAATCCAGGCTTTGTTCATTTTAATAAGTGTCAGCCTGTCAGCGCTGTCAGTTGACAGGCGTGTACGCTTATCGGTGATGACGCCACCAGCTGAACTGAATACCCGCTCTGACAACATGCTAGCGGCAGGGCAGGCCAGCACCTCCAAGGCGTACAGCGCCAGTTCAGGCCACGTGTCCAGCTTTGAAACCCAGTAGTTGTATGGAGAAGAGTGATCGCTACGGACGTTGGTATGGTCAGCTAGATACTCCCTCACCATCTTTCTGTAAAGCTCACCCCTACTCTGCCTAGACTGGGGACAGGTGACAGTGTCTTGCTGGGGTGGCATAAAACTGGCAAAGGCTTTGGAGAGCGTTCCCCTGCCAGTGCTGGACAAGCTGCCTGCTCGGCTCCTCTCCCCCGCTACTTGGCCCACAGAACCATGCCCTCTGCCGCTAGTGGCGTCAGATGGGAAGGATTGTTTCAGCTTGTGCACCAGGGCCTGTTGATATTGATTTCACTCTCATACTCTTTTCCTCTACAGGGATGAGAGTGGAAAGGTTCTGCTTGTACCGTGGGTCCAGGAGAGTGAACACCCAGTAATCGGTGTTTGAAAAAATGCTTTTGACGCGAGGGTCACGAGATAGGATGCCTAACATGAAGTCTGCCATGTGCGCCAGAGTTCCAACACGCAAGAATTCCCTCTCCTCACTGGCCTGACTCTCCATTTCCTCCTCCTCCTCCAAGTTCTCCTCTTCAGCCCATACACGCTCAAGAGTTAAGAAGGACTGAGCACTGGTACCCTCTTCTGTCTCGCCGTCATTCTCCTCCTCTTCCTCCTTATCCTCATCACCCTTCTCCGATACGCGCTGAGAAACAGACCAGAGGGTGCTCTGGCTATCAAGCAAAGTATCTTCCTCCACCGTCTCTTGTGACAAGCGCAAAGCATCCGACTTAATGCTGAGCAGTGAGTTTTTCAACAGGCAAAGCAGCGGGATAGTGAGGCTGATAATGGCGGCATCGCCGCTGACCATCTGTGTTGACTCCTCAAAGTTGCTCAACACCTGGCAGATATCAGACATCCACGTCCACTCCTCATTGTAGACTTGAGGAATCTGACTGACCTGACTACCAGTTCTGGTGGAAGTTGAAATCTGGCAGTCTACAATCGCTCTGTGCTGCTGGTAAACTCTGGATAACATGTTTAATGTCGAATTCCATCTTGTGGGCATGTCGCACAACAGTTGGTGAGCGGGCAGTTGTAGACGGCGCTGCGTTGCCCTGAGAGTGGCAGCATCTGTGGTCGACTTGCGGAAATGTGCACAGATGTGGCGCACCTTGGTGAGCAAATCAGACAGATTGGGGTATGTCTTGAGGAACCGCTGAACTATGATATTGAACACGTGGGCCAGGCATGGCACATGTGCCAATCTGCCGAGTTGCAGAGCCGCCACCAGGTTACGCCCGTTGTCACACACAACCATGCCTGGCTTGAGGTTCAGCGGTGCCAGCCACAGATCGGTCTGCGCCGTGATGCCCTGTAACAGCTCTTGGGCGGTGTGCCTTTTGTCACCTAAGCTAAGCGGTTTGAGCACCGCCTGCTGGCGCTTACCCACGGCACTGCTGCTGCGCCTAGAGCTACCGACTGAAGGCGCCGTGCCCACGGATGGTAATTCGGAGGAGGAGGTGGAGGAGGAGTAGGGGTCGGAGGAGGAGGCATAGTACATCTGAGAGACTGTGACCGAGGTAGGCCCCGCAATCCTCGGTGTGGGCAGTACATGAGCGGCCCCAGGGTCAGTCTCGGTCCCAGCCTCCACCAAGTTAACCCAATGTGCCGTCAGTGAGATATAGTGTCCCTGCCCGGCAGCACTTGTCCACGTGTCCGTGGTTAGGTGGACCTTCTCAGAAACAGCGTTGGTCAGGGCACGGATGATGTTCTTTGACACGTGCTGTTGTAGGGCTGGGACAGCACATCGGGAAAAATAGTGGCGGCTGGGGACCGAATACCGAGGGGCAGCCACCGCCATGAGATTGCGAAAGGCCTCGGTCTCTACCAGCCTATAGGGCAGCATCTCCAGGCTCAGCAATTTGGGCCTCTAGGCCCAAACATCTAGGCCTCGCCACGGGAACTTCACTACGTAAAACAGTTGCTGCTGATGCACCATCTCTGGCCCTGATTCTCCCTCTGGCCACACCACTGCCTCTTACAACCTGTTCTGGTGCAGCACTCGCCTCCGCCTCAGAAGCACTGTCTTCACTCGGCTTATCAACCCAGCTTGGGTCAGTCACCTTGTCATCCTCCGATTCCTCTGTCTGCTCCCCCCTCGAACATCCTGCCCTGACAACAACTTCACCACTGTCTGACAACCGTGTCTCCTCATCGTCTGACACCTCTTTACAAACTTCTTCCACTAACTCAACATTGTCATCATCATCATCATCATCATCATCACCCACAGACTGCGACAGTTGGAAAACTTGGGCATCGGGAACGAGGTCATCAGCATCCTGAGAAGTGGTTTGTGACTCTGGGAAGGGTCCAGAAAACAGTTCCTCAGAGTATGCCGGATCGCATTCCAAATTTTCCTGGGAGGGGGTAGACTGGGGGGAAGGAGGTTGAGGTGGAGGAGCCAGAGGAGTGCTCCCTTGGGTAACGTGGGTGGACTGCGTGGAAGACTGACTGGTGGACAAATTACTTGAAGCATTGTCTGCAATCCACGACATCAGCTGTTCGCACTGTTGTGGTTTCAACAGTCCTCTACCACGTGTCCCTGTAAGTTGAGACATGAAGCTAGGGAGTGTAGCTCTGCGGCGTTCCCCTGCTCCCTCATCAGCAGGTACTGTCTCACCCTGCCCAGGACCACGGCCTCTGCCTCCTGCAGTAATTGAATGCCCACGCCCACGCCCTCGTCCTCGACCCTTAGCCCTGGGGTTCAAAATTTTCTGTATATAAGTGTATTATATGTACAAAAAAAATGGGCCTGCTGTACTGAAACCCTCAAACTTGTTCAATCTGAACAAGAAAATATATAGGTGGATAAGTTAGAGCAAAATTATGTATTTTATTACATACCGTGTAGAGATGAGCAAGCACTAAAATGCTCGGGTGCTCGTTATTCGAGTCGAACTTTTCCCGATGCTCGGGTGCTCGTTTCGAGTAACGAACCCCATTGAAGTCAATGGGAGACTCGAGCATTTTTGCAGGGGACCAAGGTTCTGCCTAGGGAAGGCTGGGTGAAAACCTGGAAACCTGTGTCAGTCTGCCGAGTTGCAGAGCCGCCACCAGGTTACGCCGGTTGTCACACACAACCATGCCTGGCTTCAGGTTCAGCGGTGCCAGCCACAGATCGGTCTGCGCCGTGATGCCCTGTAAAAGCTCTTGGGTGGTGTGCCTTTTGTCACCTAAGCTCCGAAGTTTGAGCACCGCCTGCTGGCGCTTACCCACGGCACTGCTGCTGCGCCTAGAGCTACCGACTGAAGGCGCCGTGCCCACGGATGGTAATTCGGTGGAGGAGGGGTCGGAGGAGGAGGAGGCATAGTACGTCTGAGAGACCATGACCGAGGTAGGCCCCGCAATCCTCTGTGTGGGCAGTACATGAACGGCCCCAGGGTCATTCTCGGTCGTAGCCTCCACCAAGTTAACCCAATGTGCCGTCAGTGAGATATAGTGTCCCTGCCAGGCAGCACTTGTCCACGTGTCCGTGGTTAGGTGGACCTTCTCAGAAACAGCGTTGGTCAGGGCACGGATGATGTTCTGTGACACGTGCTGGTGTAGGGCTGGGATGGCACATCGGGAAAAATAGTGGCGGCTGGGGACCGAATACCGAGGGGCAGCCACCGCCATAAGATTGCGAAAGGCCTCGGTTTCTACCAGCCTATAGGGCAGCATCTCCAGGCTCAACAATTTGGAGATGTGGACGTTGAGGGCTTGGGCATGTGGGTGGGTGGAACTGTGCTTCCTCTTGCGCTCCAGCGTCTGCTGTAAAGACAGCTGAACGCTGCACTGGGACACATTGGTGGACACTGTGGAGGATCGTGGAGGCAAAGGTGTGGTTTTCCGGCGGGAGGCGCTCGTGCCGGGGTCCTTGGCAGGGGGTTTACTAGCATAGGCAGCGAGTGACGCAGGGGGTTGACTAGCAGAGGCAGCGAGTGACACAGGGGAAGGAGCAGTGGTGTGACCCGCAGGAGGTGGTGAACGGCCTTGGTTCCATTGAGTGGGGTGTTTAGCACTCATATGCCTGCGCATGCTGGTGGTGGTTAGGCTAGTAGTGGTGGCACCCCTGCTGATCCTGGTGTGGCACAGGTTGCACACCACAATCCGTCGGTCATCCTCACTTTCTTTAAAGAACCTCCAGACTTGCGAACATCTAGGCCTCGCCACGGGAGCTTCACTACGTGAAACAGTTGCTGCTGATGCACCAGCTCTGGCCCTGCTTCTCCCTCTGGCCATACCACTGCCTCTTCCAACCTGTTCTGGTGCAGCACTCGCCTCCGCCTCAGAAGCACTGTCTTCACTCGGCATATCAACCAAGCTTGGGTCAGTTACCTCGTCATCCTCCGATTCCTCAGTCTGCTCCCCCCTCGGAATTCCTCCCCTAACAACAACTTCAGCACTGTCTGACAACCGTGTCTCCTCATCGTCTGACACCTCTTTACAAACTTCTTCCACTAACTCAACATTGTCATCATCATCATCACCCACAGACTGCGACAGTTGGAAAACTTGGGCATCGGGAACGAGGTCAGCAGCAACCTGAGAAGTGGTTTGTGACTCTGGGAAGGGTCCAGAAAAATGTTCCTGAGAGTATGCCGAATCGCATTCCAAATTTTCCTGGGAGGGGGCAGACTGGGGGATAGGAGGTTGAGGTGGAGGAGCCATAGGAGTGCTCCCTTGGGTAACGTGGGTGGACTGCGTGGAAGACTGACTGGTGGACAAATTACTTGAAGCATTGTCCGCAATCCACGAGATCAGCTGTTCGCACTGTTGTGATTTCAACAGTCCTCTACCACGAGTCCCTGTAAGTTGAGACATGAAGCTAGGGAGTGTAGCTCTGCGTCGTTGCACAGCTCCCTCATCAGCAGGTACTGTCTCACCCTGCCCAGGACCACGGCCTCTGCCCCCTGCAGTAATTGAATGCCCACGCCCTCGTCCTCGACCCTTAGCCCTGGGGTTCAACATTTTCTGTATATAAGTGTATGATATAAAAAAAAATAAATAAACGGGCCTGGTGTACTGAAACCCACAAACTTGTTCAGTCTGGTTTAATTAAGTGAAGTACAGAAAGTGTTACCTGGACAGAAAATATGGATTGGAGTGAGTGTGCTGAACTGTGACACACAGAAAGGTTACACGCAGCTGTGTGAAATGGATTTGTATCACTGAGCTAAAACAACAAATGCAACTAATTATTTTTATATATTTTTTTTTTATATTTTTTTTTAGTTTTGTTTTTTTTGTAACGTGACGTGCAGAAACTATCGTAGAGCTGACTGACACCCTACTGATGGTGGCTATTTAGACTGCGACCCAGACAAATGTCGCACAGAGATTTTTAGGATCAAGCTATATACGTGACAGGTAGCAAATGACTTGGTTGTATTCTGTGACGTACAGAAAGTGTCACCTGGAAAGAATATATGGATTGGAGTGAGTGTGCTGAACTGTGACACACAGAAAGGTTACACGCAGCTGTGTGAAATGGATTTGTATCACTGAGCTAAAACAACAAATACAACTAATTATTTTTATATAGTTTTTTTAATATTTTTTTAGTTTTGTTTTTTTTGGAACGTGACGTGCAGAAACTATCGTAGAGCTGACTGACACCCTACTGACGGTGGCTATAAAGACTGCGACCCAGACAAATGTCGCACAGAGATTTTTATGATCAAGCTGTATACGTGACAGGTAGCAAATGACTTGTTTGTATTCTGTGACGTACAGAAAGTGTCACCTGGACAGAATATATGGATTGGAGTGAGTGTGCTGAACTGTGACGCACAGAAAGGTTACACGCAGCTGTGTGAAATGGATTTGTATCACTGAGCTAAAAAAACAAATACAACTAATTTTTTTTATATTTTTTTTTTTAGTTTTGTTTTTTTTGGAACGTGACGTGCAGAAACTATCGTAGAGCTGACTGACACCCTACTGACGGTGGCTATTTAGACTGCGACCCAGACAAATGTCGCACAGAGATTTTTAGGATCAAGCTGTATACGTGACAGGCAGCAAATGACTTGGTTGTATTCTGTGACGTACAGAAAGTGTCACCTGGACAGAATATATGGATTGGAGTGAGTGTACTGAACTGTGACACACAGAAAGGTTACACACAGCTGTGTGAAATGGATTTGTATCACTGAGCTAAAAAAACAAATACAACTAATTTTTTTTATATATATTTTTTTTTATATTTTTTTTTTTAGTTTTGTTTTTTTTTGGAACGTGACGTGCAGAAACTATCGTAGAGCTGACTGACACCCTACTGACGGTGGCTATTTAGACTGCGACCCAGACAAATGTCACACAGAGATTTTTAGGATCAAGCTATATACGTGACAGGTAGCAAATGACTTGGTTGTATTCCGTGACTTACAGAAAGTGTCACCTGGACAGAATATACGTATTGGAGTGAGTGTGCTGAACTGTGACACACAGAAAGGTTACACGCAGCTGTGTGAAATGGATTTGTATCACTGAGCTAAAACAACAAATACAACTAATCTTTTTTATATTTTTTTGTTATATTTTTTTTTTAGTTTTGTTTTTTTGGAACGTGACGTGCAGAAACTATCGTAGAGCTGACTGACACCCTACTGACGGTGGCTATTTAGACTGCGACCCAGACAAATGTCGCACAGAGATTTTTAGGATCAAGCTGTATACGTGACAGGTAGCAAATGACTTGGTTGTATTCTGTGACGTACAGAAAGTGTCACCTGGACAGAATATATGGATTGGAGTGAGTGTGCTGAACTGTGACACATAGAAAGGTTACACGCAGCTGTGTGAAATGGATTTGTATCACTGAGCTAAAACAACAAATACAACTAATTATTTGTATATATATTTTTTTTATATTTTTTTTTAGTTTTGTTTTTTTTGGAACGTGACGTGCAGAAACTATTGTAGAGCTGACTGACACCCTACTGACGGTGGCTATTTAGACTGCGACCCAGACAAATGTCGCACAGAGATTTTTAGGATCAAGCTGTATACGTGACAGGCAGCAAATGACTTGGTTGTATTCGGTGACGTACAGAAAGTGTCACCTGGACAGAAAATACAGATTGGAGTGAGTGTGCTGAACTGTGACACACAGAAAGGTTACACGCAGCTGTGTGAAATGGATTTGTATCACTGAGCTAAAACAACAAATACAACAAAATTTTTTTATATATTTTGTTTTCTATATTTTTTTTGTAGTTTTGTTTTTTTTGGAACGTGACGTGCAGAAACTATCGTAGAGCTGAATGACACCCTACTGACGGTGGCTATTTAGACTGCGACCCAGACAAATGTCGCACAGAGATTTTTAGGATCAAGCTATATACGTGACAGGTAGCAAATGACTTGGTTGTAATCTGTGACGTACAGAAAGTGTCACCTGGACAGAATATACGGTTTGGAGTGAGTGTGCTGAACTGTGAAACACAGAAAGGTTACACGCAGCTGTGTGAAATGTATTTGTATCACTGAGCTAAAACAACAAATACAACTAATTTTTTTTATATGTTTTTTTTATATTTTTTTTTTAGTTTTGTTTTTTTTGCAACGTGACGTGCAGAAACTATCGTAGAGCTGACTGACACCCTACTGACGGTGGCTATTTAGACTGCGACCCAGACAAATGTCGCACAGAGATTTTTAGGATCAAGCTGTATACGTGACAGGCAGCAAATGACTTGGTTGTATTCTGTGACGTACAGAAAGTGTCACCTGGACAGAATATACGGATTGGATTGAGTGTGCTGAACTGTGACACACAGAAAGGTTACACGCAGCTGTGTGAAATGGATTTGTATCACTGAGCTAAAACAACAAATACAACTAATTATTTTTATATATTTTTTTTTTAGTTTTGTTTTTTTTTGGAACGTGACGTGCAGAAACTATCGTAGAGCTGACTGACACCCTACTGACGGTGGCTATTTAGACTGCGACCCAGACAAATGTCGCACAGAGATTTTTAGGATCAAGCTATATACGTGACAGGTAGCAAATGACTTGGTTGTATTCCGTGACGTACAGAAAGTGTCACCTGGACAGAATATACGGATTGGAGTGAGTGTGCTGAACTGTGACACACAGAAAGGTTACACGTAGCTGTGTGAAATGGATTTGTATCACTGAGCTAAAACAACAAATACAACTAATTTTTTTATATATTTTGTTTTCTATATTTTTTTGTAGTTTTGTTTTGTTTGGAACGTGACGTGCAGAAACTATCGTAGAGCTGACTGACACCCTACTGACGGTGGCTATTTAGACTGCGACCCAGACAAATGTCGCACAGAGATTTTTAGGATCAAGCTGTATACGTGACAGGTAGCAAATGACTTGGTTGTATTCTGTGACGTACAGAAAGTGTCACCTGGACAGAATATATGGATTGGAGTGAGTGTGCTGAACTGTGACACACAGAAAGGTTACACGCAGCTGTGTGAAATGGATTTGTATCACTGAGCTAAAACAACAAAAAAACTAATTTTTTTGTATATTTTGTTTTGGATTTTTGTTTTTTTTGGAACGTGACGTGCAGAAACTATCGTAGAGCTAACTGACACCCTAGTGACGGTCGTTATTTAGACTGCGACCCAGACAAATGTCGCACAGAGATTTTTGGGATCAAGCTATACACGTGACAGGCAGCAAAAGACTTTGTTGTATTCAGTGACGTACAGAAAGTGTCACCTGGACAGAAAATAGTGAGTGCACTGAACTGTGACACACAGAATGGTTCCACACTGCTGTGTGCAATGGATTTGTATCACTGAGATATAACATAAAAAAAAGGGGGGTTATATATGGCGATAGCTTCACTACTAGTGCCAGCCAGCCAGCCAAGCCAGGAGACAAAAAAAAAATGTCTTCTAGCCCTTAGAAGGGCTGTTGGGTTCTTTGTGGGTGATTCCTGCCTAACAGAGAACTAAATGCAGGCCCTAACACTCTCCCTGAAATGCAGCAGCTCTATCCCTAACGACATCCAGACGGCATCTGAGCCGAGCACCGCGGCCAGTCACTAGTATATTCCAGGGTCACCTGATCAGGCCAGCCAACCCCTGCTATCGACATGTAAGGGCCCCACGTGATGCTGGGTGTACCGTAGAGTCTCCTGGCTTTTGATTGGCTGTGTTTATATTCGCCAAAAAAGCACGATGCGGAAGTTGCCATTTCCTCGAGCATGGCGAGATACTCGTCCGAGCAGCAAGCACTTACGAGTACCCTAATACTCGAACGAGCACCAAGCTCGGACGAGTATGCTCGCTCATCTCTAATACCGTGCAGTATGGAGCAATTACACTGAAACTATTAGATTAAGCAGACTTGGTCTGCTTAAGTGCAACCCAGACAAATGTCGGACAGAGATTTTTGTAATGTAGCTGTATCAGTGACAGCAAAAGACCTTTTTTAATTACGTGACGTACAGTATAGGTCACCTGGACAGAAAATACGGATTGTGGTTTGTATATAGGTGGATAAGTTAGAGCAAAATTACGTATGTTATTACGTACCATGCAGTATGGAGCAATTACACTGAAACTATTAGATTAGGCAGACTTGGTCTGCTTAAGTGCAACCCAGACAAATTTCGCACAGAGATTTTTGTAATGTAGCTGTATCAGTGACACCAAAAAGACCTTTTTTAATTACGTGACGTACAGAATGTGTCACCTGGACAGAAAATACGGATTGTGCTTTGTGGTGACTAGATAGCCGAACTGTGACACATAGAATGGTTCCACACAGCTGTATGAAATGGATTTGTATCACTGAGATAAACCAACAAAAAAACTTTTTTTTTTTTTTTTTTTTTTTTAATATATATATTTTTTTTTTAACGTGACGTGCAGAAACTATCAGAGAGCAAACTCAGCCCCTGCTGACTGTGGCTATTTTGACTGCAACACAGACAAATGTCGGACAGAGATTTTTGTAATGTAGCTGTATCAGTGACAGCGAAAGACTTTTTTTAATTACGTGACGTACAGAATGTGTCACCTGGACAGAAAATATGGATTGTGCTTTGCATATAGGTGGATAAGTTAGAGCAAAATTACGTATGTTATTACGTACCGTGCAGTATGGAGCAATTACTCTGAAACTATTAGATTAGGCAGACTTGGTCTGCTTAAGTGCAACCCAGACAAATGTCGCACAGAGATTTTTGTAATGTAGCTGTATCAGTGACAGCAAAAGACAAATGTCGGACAGAGATTTTTGTAATGTAGCTGTATCAGTGACAGCAAAAGACCTTTTTTAATTACGTGACGTACAGAATGTGTCACCTGGACAGAAAATACGGAGTGTGGTTTGTGGTGAGTGGACAGTTGAACTGTGACACACAGAATGGTTCCACACAGCTGTATGAAATGGATTTGTATCTCTGAGATAATACAACAAAAAACTATGTTTTTATATATATTTTTTTTATATTTATGTTTTATATATATATATTTTTTTTAACGTGACGTGCAGAAACTATCAGAGAGCAAACTCAGCCCCTGCTGACTGTGGCTATTTTGACTGCAACACAGACAAATGTCGCACAGAGATTTTTCTAATGTAGCTGTATCAGTGAAAGCAAAAGACCGTATTTGATTACGTGACGTACAGTATGGGTCACCTGGACAGAAAATACGGATTGTGGTTTGTGGTGAGTGGACAGCTGAACTGTAACACACAGAATGGTTCCACACAGCTGTATGAAATGGATTTGTATCACTGAGATAAAACAATAAAAAAAAGTGTTATATATGGCGATAGCTGCACTACTAGTGCCAGCCAGCCCAGCCAGGAGACAAAAAAAATGTCTTGTAGCCCTTAGAAGGGCTGTTGGGTTCTTTTGAGATCACTCCTGCCTAACAGAGAACTAAATCCAGGCCCTAACACTCTCCCTGAAACGCAGCAGATCTGTCCCTAACCACATCCAGACAGCATCTGAGCCGAGCACCGCGGGCAGTCACTAGTATATTACAGGGTCACCTGATCAGGCCAGCCAACCCCTGCTATCAACATGTAAGGCCCCCACGTGATGCTGGGTGTACCGCAGAGTCTCCTGGCTTGTGATTGGCTGAGTTTATAGGCGCCAAAAATTCAAAATGCGGGAGATGCCATTTCCTCGAGCATGGCGAGATACTCGTCTGAGCAGCGAGCACTTACGAGTACCGTAATGCTCGAACAAGCACCAAGCTCGGATGAGCATGCTCGCTCATCTCTAGTGGGCACCTCTTGTGAAAACTATTGGGGTGTCAGAAAAAGCTACAATAAAATGATAGAGCTATAGATAGAACTATACAATCAAACTTGTCCTTATTTAAGAGGGCAGCATATTTTCATGACAAGATTCACTTTAGGGTTCACATTCAATTGGTTATGGAATGTGTGCTCCTATGATGTGATCTTACAAGGGTACCTTCAAATGCGGCAGATTTAGAAAATTTCTGCAAATGAAAATGTTTTCCATTTATCTGAATGGGTTTGTTTTGGTGGGAAGCACATGGATTTCTGCAAGCCCCATTCAGAGACAATCTCATTTGTGGGGTGACAATGGGAAACAACTGGAGCTCCCTCCCTCTCTAACTTAGGTGCCACGGTCACTATTGAATGTGGTAGCTAAGGGACTAAATGGTCCGGATCAGCTCTCCTGCTGAACTGTTGGAGCAGGAGCCTGGCTCTTATGTGAGAGCTGGATCCCACTCTCTGCTGCATGGGAGCCGTAAAAAGATGGTAGCCTAGAATAAAGCTCATTAATGACCACCATAAAAACATGCAACATCGGTGTTCATTAAGATTTCAGATGAGCAAAGTTTTCAAAAATTCAATTCAGTTGTTTCTGCAAATTTTTCCCAAAAATGAATTAATCACAAAACACAATAAATCAGGTCTATCCCAGTCTGCAGTTAAATTTTAGGGAGAATTTATGCTGGTGTACATCACTGTGCAGTGCAGCAACATGCATAGGTAGTCCCTTCTGGTAGCGAAACAGTAAGGGCTCATGCACACAAACTTTTATTTTTATTCGTGTCTGTTCAGTTTTGTTTTGTTTTTGTTTTTTGGGGGTTTTTTTTGTGGCCAGAATTCAGCATTCATTTAAATGGGCCACAAAAAAAACAAACGGAAATTACTCCGTGGGCATTCTGTATCTGTATGTCCGCAAGTCTGTTCTCAAAAAAATAGGATGTCCTATTCTTGTCCATTTTGCAGACAAGGACAATGGATGTGCAAAAAAATGAATGTAACACAGACATCACACAGATGTCATCCTTTTTTTTAGCATATCCGTGTTTTGAGGACCGCAAAATATATATGGTCATGTGTAACAGCCCTTACTGTGCGTGTGTAGTGGGGATTGTGGCAACAGCAGATGACATAATGTCATAGTCACAGAGTGTGGAGTTTGGCAACAGCATGATGAGTCAACATAGTGGCCCAGTCGCAGAGTGATGAGCTTGGCAACAGCATGAGGAGTCAAAATAGTGACCTAGTCACCGAGTGGTGAGGGTGGCAACAGAATGAGGAGTCAACATAGTGGAACAATCACAGAGTGGGGTGGGTAGCAAACGCATGAGGAGTCAACATAGTTTCCCAGTGACAGAGTGCGGAGGGTGGCAACAGTATGAGGAGCCAACATATTGGCCCAGTCACAGATTGGGGAGGTGGGGGACAACAGCAGTGGCAGTAACAGCACAAGATGGTGGGTGACAGTAGGAGAAGATGGGAGCAGAGGCAACAGGTGTGTGGCATCAGGCGGGTGGCAGCATCGGAATAGTAGCTGAAGCACGTGGCCAGAAGTTATGGGACATTTTTCACACTGTAGTCAGAATATTACTGCCAGAATGATCTAGTCCTGTGATGGCTAACCAGCGGCACTCCAACTGTGTTAAAACTACAGTATGACTCCCAAGATGTACAGTTGTTTGGCTGTGTTCAGAACTGCATAGAAATGAATAGAGCGTGCTGGGAGTCGTAGTTTCACCACAGCTGGGGTGCCGGAAGTTAGCCATCACTTATCTACTCTGATGCATCTGGCATCGGTGTGTGTAAATACTGGCTGATCCATGCTTGATTCATCTTTAGAAAGGTTAATCTATCTACATTTCCTGTTAAAAGGCGAGTTCTCTTTGGGATAACTATGCCCCCTGCGAAGAAAAGTGCTCATTAGAGACTCAAGAATTAAGTTGTTGCTGATGGAGCTGGTGCTGCTCCTGCCCCTCCACCTACCACCAGCAGTCATGCCAATGGAGTGTGTGCGCAGGAGGTACCCCCAGTCAGACCTTCGTGAGAATGGGCAATGGCGCACATAGGCAGAGACCAACCAACTACATAAGGTGTCTCTATAATAGTTCAGTTTATCATCCCTCTCAACAGGTGTAAAAAAGGCCCCATTTTGGCCCGTTAGCAAGGGTCTGACATCAAAGAGAGACAGTAGTCATCCCTCTGCTGAATGGTGATAATGCGACTGTCACTATGCAAGCAACTCAGCATCCATCTAGTCATTTGCAAAAGGGAATTAGAGAGACTCCCTGCCTTCATCTCCACTGAATACTGCCACAGTCTGTCGGGATGATCTGCCTGGTCTTCTCATACTCCTCCTGTTCCTCTCTGCTGTCGCTTGGGCAGATAAACCAACTATTTACAATTACAGGGCATTAATGTTCTCCTCTGACAGCTCAGCCCCCACAGTGCTCAGGTAAATTTAGGCACCACGTCTCCTGTCCCGTGGCCAGCCAGATTTATCAGCATCAGCTCCAGGATGTGAAGGAGTGAAATAACATTATTCATCACATAGTTCTGGCCACTGACAAATATAGTGGACTCATCAAAGGGCCTGATGAGTGTCACGAATGAGTCGCCACTGGCTAACGTCAAAGCTAAACAGGGGAGTACCCCAGTCCACCTCCATCATCAAGAAATCGTTCACAGCCTTTCTTTGCTTATATACAGTGGGGGGGGAAAAGTATTTAGTCAGCCACCAATTGTGCAAGTTCTCCCACTTAAAAAATGAGAGAGGCCTGTAATTGACATCATAGGTAGACCTCAACTATGAGAGACAAAATGAGAAAACAAATCCAGAAAATCACATTGTCTGATTTTTAAATAATTTATTTGCAAATTATGGTGGAAAATAAGTATTTGGTCAACTACAAACAAGCAAGATTTCTGGCTCTCACAGACCTGTAACTTCTTCTTTAAGAGGCTCCTCTGTCCTCCATTTATTACCTGTAGTAATGGCACCTGTTTGAACTTGTTATCAGTATAAAAGACACCCGTCCACAACCTGAAACAGTCACACTCCAAACTCCACTATGGTGAAGACCAAAGAGCTGTCGAAGGACACCAGAAACAAAATTGTAGACCTGCACCAGGCTGGTAAGACTGAATCTGCAATAGGCAAGCAGCTTGGTGTGAAGAAATCAACTGTGGGAGCAATAATTAGAAAATGGAAGACATACAAGACCACTGATAATCTCCCTCGATCAGGGGCTCCACGCAAGATCTCACCCCGTGGGGTCAAAATGATCACAAGAACTGTGAGCAAAAATCCCAGAACCACAAGGGGGGACCTAGTGAATGACCTGCAGAAAGCTGGGACCAAAGTAACAAAGGCTACCGTCAGTAACACACTACGCCGCCAGGGGCTCAGATCCTGCAGTGCCAGACATGTCCCCCTGATTAAGCCAGTACATATCTTGGCCCGTCTGAAGTTTGCTAGAGAGCATTTGGATGTTCTAGAAGAGTATTATGAGAATGTCATATGGTCAGATGAAACCAAAGTAGAACTGTTTGGAGGAGAGTGAATGCTGAGTTGCATCCAAAGAACACCATACCTACTGTGAAGAATGGGGGTTGTAACATCATGCTTTGGGGCTGTTTCTCTGCAAAGGGACCACGACGACTGATCCGTGTGCATGAAAGAATGCATGGGGCCATGTATCGTGAGATATTGAGTGCAAACCTACTTCCATCAGCAAGAGCATTAAAGATGAAACGTGGCTGGGTCTTTCAGCATGACAATGATCCCAAGCACACCGCCAGGGCAACGAAGGAGTGGCTTCGTAAGAAGCATTTGAAGGTCCTGGAGTGGCCTAGCCAGTCTCCAGATCTCAACCCAATAGAAAACCTTTGGATGGAGTTGAAAGTCTGTGTTGCCCAGCGATAGCCCCAAAACATCACTGCTCTAGAGGAGATCTGCATGGAGGAATGGGCCAAGATACCAGCAACAGTGTGTGCCAACCTTGTGAAGACTTACAGAAAACGTTTGACCTCTGTCATTGCCAACAAAGGATATATAACAAAGTATTGAGATGAACTTTTGTTATTGACCAAATACTTATTTTCCACCATAATTTGCAAATAAATCCTTTAAAAATCAGACTGTGATTTTCTGGATTTGTTTTCTCATTTTGTCTCTCATAGTTGAGGTCTACCTATGATGTCAATTACAGGCCTCTCTCATCTTTTTAAGTGGGAGAACTTGCACAATTGGTGGCTGACTAAATATTTTTTTTTTACCCACTGTAGTTGGTCCAACATGGGGAAGATGAAGTTCCGATGTGTGGCAACGTCACATATGAGGCGATGTTGGGGAATACCTTTCTGCCTTTGCATCTCAAGGAGTGCGTATTTTGCAGGAATCGCTTATCTATGAAATCAGGTGGACACCACACTAACAGTTATATTACACAGGTTATTCACCCCAATATGAGAATCAAGACCTAATGGAATTGCTTATCTATGAAATCAGGTGGATACCACTGTATCAGTTATATTACACAGGTTATTCACCCCAATTTGAGAATCAAGGCATAATAGAATTGCGCATCTATTAAACAAGGTAGGCACCACAGTATAGGTTATATTACACAGCTTATTCACCCCAATTTTAGAATAATGATATAATAGAATTGTTTATCTATTAAACAATGTGAACACCGTTCATATGATAGCTCTCTACCCTAAACAGGGGATTGATACAACTGAACTGTCTCCTAAGGATCCCTTCAGCTTACAGACCCTGCACTGTGCTGCAGTCTCCCTATGTCGTCCCTACAGTGTCTGAAAACTCTCCCTACGATCTCCCTACACTGTCCCTGCACTGTCCCTATCCCAGATAATACTATTACATCAAAGGGGCTGGCTGCACAGCATTATGGGTGATCCCTCATTCCCAGGCTTCTTACTTTGACCTTGTAACATGTGCAGCAGCCATTTCAGGAAAAAATCCAATTTGTTACAATACAGGGAAATTTCAATTTGTGGCAAATAAAAGTTTTCCTGAAATTTGGATTGAATTCCACTAAGTTAATTTCAATTCGCTCAACACTAGTTTCCTCTGCTCATACAGTCAGTCCAACATGTGGAGGATGGAGTTCCAATGTGTGCAAATGAGGCAATGTAGGGGAACGCCATTCTACCTTTGCAGAAGAGTGGCTAAAGTGCATGCACAGTTTCCTTGTCATTTTCAAGATGTCTTGCAGTTGAGTGGAAATCTTCAGGAACCCAGTGACAATGAGATTGAAGACGGGTCAGCCCACCTTGATGCAGCGCAGACAGAATGTTCTTCCCGTTATCAGTGTCTATGGTTTTTATCTCTAGTTGGTGAGAAGACAGCCAGGATTGGATTTCTTGGTTGATGACACCGAGCAGTTCCTCGGAGGTGGCATTGCCATCACCTGGGCAAGTTGCTGGTGTGCCTGGGCTAGAACCACATTTAACCAGTGGGTTGTAAAGGAGATATATTGTCCTTGACCAGACACTGACAGGCCCAAGGACTGTCTCACATTCTGTTCTACACATGTGTAGGGCTGGTACAGCTTTTTTAGAGAAGTATTGATGGCTTGGGACTCTCCACCTTGGGTGGGCAAAGCCATCAGTTCTCCAAAATGTTCAGGATCCACAATATGGAAAGGGAGAGACTTTAGTATCAGCAACTTGGCCAGCTGCAGGTTAAGCTTCCGTGCCATTAGATAAGCGCACGCATACTGTTGTCTCTTTGCACTCACCTCGATGATTGATTGCTGGTGAAACATGTAATGAAGAGGAGGAGGAGGAACATCAGGAGCAATAGACGAAGAGCATGAACAACAGCTTCCTTCTGCTGAGCTCGAGGAGCTCAGACTGCTGGAGAAGTTGTGCAGGCCATTGTGAGATGCAGCAGTTGCTGCGTCATGCTGCACCACTACATTAGTGCCACAGTTTTCCCAAGCCACTTTTGGTGACACTTTATGTGTTAATGCAGGGCCGTGATGCCAACATTAGCACCATGAAGACTCTTCACTTTCTGCCCACATATCATGCATACTGCCACTTTGAAGGCCTCCAGCAACTTGATAAATAATTACCACACCGCCAAATATGGCATTTTGCCCCCAAAACTCCATGTTGACTATCTGCCACTGCTTTTATGAATCCATGCAGTGCTAGTTGTTTCCTGACAGGTAAGCTTCTGAATAGCAGACAGTCTGCCACAGGAATGTTTGGCTCCAGGGTATCATCCACCAATGTCTGTTTGTCACTTATGTCACCCTCAAAAGTCTCATGTCCACAACATGCTCAGATTCTCACGCAACACAGAACTGATGCATAAAAAAAAAAAACGCTGATGTACACAGACCCATTGAAATGAATGGATCAGGATTCAGTGCAGGTGCTATGCGTTCACTTCATGCATTGCACCTACATGGAAAACTCGTTCGTGTGAAAGGGGCCTAACTACGTGTATGAAGGAGCTCTTAAGGATTTTTGTAAAGGCCTATCTAGCATTTAAATCACTAACAAAGAGTTTCCCTATCTGGCAAAAGTGGCCTGTCAGTGTATCCCACAATCAAGGGCACCCCAAACTACCATCAGGAAGGAGCCTCCAACTACAGGGAATGCCTGGATCAAAGAAAGGGTTCACCCTACTCTCACTGCACCTGCCCTAGGGAGCAACGGCCTGAGGGAAACCTCTGTGACACATCCTATAATCAGAGCCACTACCACTTCCATCCTCCACTCCGGCTCCTCAAGGGCTTGCTGAACATGGAACACCCCTTTAAGCATTGTTAGGAAAATAGTTTGTGCTACTTAGGGTCACGCTGGCTGACAATCTGTATATGATATGCGACTATGAAACAGTAAATATTAAGAACTTAAGGGAATAGTACAACTCTTAATTCTTACTATTTTGACAACTATTCCTTCAGGTCCTACAAAGACATATCACAGAACTATATAACCATATTTTTAGCTCTTTTATAGCTCTTCTTTAACATATTAACATATTCAGCGTTGCCTATAATTATGGTGCTTTTTAGATGCTTTTTTTAAATCTGTCCAAAAATCTGCAAGGAATAATTTCTTTTGGGATCTTTCTGGCTGTCTGAACGGGATGTTTAGCCAGAGAACTTGGTTTTCATTTTTCGACTGGCATATTGCCCTTGTTTTCCAGAAAAGACGAAGACAAACAAATGTTCATATCCAATGGCAACATGACTGACTACACAATGTCTCTGTGTATTTAAAGAGGACCTGCCACCAAATAATGCAGTGCAATCTGGCAGCACCATGTTATTGAGCAAGACATAGTAACATAGTAACATAGTTTGTAAGGCCGAAAAAAGACATCTGTCCATCCAGTTCAGCCTGTTTTCCTACAAGTTGATCCAGGGGAAGGCAAAAAAAACCCTGTGAGGTAGAAGCCAGTTTTCCTCACTTTAGGGGGAAAAATTCCTTCCCGACTCCAGTCAGGCAATCAGAATAACTCCCTGGATCAACGACCCATCTCTAGTAACTATAACCTGTAATAATATTACCCTCCAGAAATACATCCAGGCTCTTCTTGAACTCTCTTAGTGAACTTACCATCACCACCTCCTCAGGCAGAGAGTTCCATAGTCTCACTGCTCTTACCGTAAAGAATCCTCTTCTATGTTTATGTACAAACCTTCTTTCCTCCAGACGCAGAGAATGTCCCCTCGTCACGGTCACAGTCCTCGGGATAAATAGATGATGGGAGAGATCTCTGTACTGACCTCTGATATATTTATACATAGTTATTAGATCTCCCCTCAGTCGTCTTTTTTCTAAAGTGAATAACCCTAATTTTGATAATCTTTCTGGGTACTGTAGTCCACCCATTCCAGTTATTACTTTAGTTGCCCTCCTCTGAACCCTCTCCAGCGCTGCTATGTCTGCCTTGTTCACAGGAGCCCAGAACTGTACACAGTACTCCATATGTGGTCTGACTAGTGATTTGTAAAGTGGCAGGACTATGTTCTCATCACGGGCATCTATGCCTCTTTTGATGCAACCCATTATCTCATTGGCCTTGGCAGCAACTGTCTGACACTGGTTTCTGCAGCTTAGTTTGCTGTTCACTAAAATTCCTAGGTCCTTTTCCATGTCAGAGTTACCCAATGCTTTACCATTTAGTATGTACTGGTGACTTGCATTATTCCTTCCCATATGCATAACCTTACATTTGTCAGAGAAGCTGTCAGTCACTGATAAACCCTCCCTTCTGTACCAATAGCTGTTCACAGGGCTTCAGATATAAATGTAGAAATTACAAGTTTTACTGAATTGTTTCCCACAAAAATATATATCAATCTTCCCTATAACATGCTGCCTTGCATTTTTTTGGTAATAGGCTCTGTTTAAATACATTCATCTAAGAAAACGTAACATCAATAGTTCCTTTAGAATTGTTAGCAAGAGAATAAAACTGGATTTACACTGCCCAATTGTCGGCCAGATTATTAGGGAACAAACATTACTAGGAATGTGCAGTCCCAATAATCTGCCTGTATAAAGGTGCCGCAGATCACCCAATGAACAAACAAAATGTTTGTTCATTGGGTGAAATAGTCCACATTTCTGGGCAGCAGATTGTACTGTCAGAATAATCAATCTGTATGAGAATGAGTGACAGCACTAGAGAATACTCGTTCTTATGCATCGGAGATGATTGCTGCATGTAAATGCAGCTCTTCGTCTCCACTGATGAGCAGGCAATTATTGTAAGGGAACACTTCCTTCCCGATAATTGTCTGCTTGCTCGGCGGGTGTAAATGCATGTTAGCAGATTTGTACCTATGAAGCTGGCTGACCTTTTACATTTGCGCTTGGCAGCTGAAGGCATCTGTGTTGGTCCTATGTTCATACTGTATGTGCCTGCATTACTGAAAAAAATTATGTTTTAATATATGAAAATGAGCCTCATAGAGCAACATGGGCATTGCCCATACACTACAGGCTCTGCTATCTGCAAACTGCCATGTCCTCTCCACTTTGAGTGACAGGGCTAGGCAGTGAAATATAGATGGGCAATGGAATACTACGCTACTTCCTGGGCTGATTCTGTCATCAAGACCTACTATTTGAGGACCTCTCTCACATCAGTGCCTGTGCAATAGGTTCGGTAGGTTTCATCAAAGTGACAACTTGTTTTACATGCTGTCTTTTCAATTATTTACTTGGCTTCTTCTTACTTTGTATTCCGGTCTGCCACCTGTCCTGACCTTCTGCTTGCCTTTTCTGTTGCTCAACTCTGCACAATTGTTTTTTTTCTTTTTTTAATTTGGTTCTGCGAAGCGTTGTTTCATCCACCAGTGAAGTGAGCCCACAGTCAAATCTGTATCTACCCTGAGGATCCACTTTCCTGGTAAGCCTCCTTTCAAATACTAAAGGAAATTAGGGGCTCATTTATTAAGACTGGAGTTCTTCACGCTGGTCTTAAGTCTGTCTATGCTGTTGGATGATGCGCCAAAGGTATGTGGAGGCGAAGGCCTCTACATAGCTTTAAAAAGGGGGTCAGCCAGCACATCCTATTGTGCATGTGCACGCTGCCATGTCTAGAAACACTAAGGAAAAAAACACAATGCAGCAGCACTCTGCAAACCAAATAACATACAACAATGCCATAGTAATAGAAAATATTCTGGTGCTAGTGCTACGCTTATTTTTTGCAAAATTGAGATTCTTGCCAAAAAAACATTTTGTACAAAATGATTTGGGCCCGTCTGCCAAACGTCAAGGCGATCTCTATAAAACGAGAACCTAACACTAATTACTACCTATTATGTGCCATAACGGCCACCATAAAATTCAGGGAGTGCAGGTTCCACATGCATGCTGGGTGCACTCTGCTTTTTATCATTTTTGCTGCCAAAATGGCCTCCATTAAATCCAGTGAATGCAGGTACCAACATGCATGCTGAGCCCACTCTATGCCTCTACTGGTGCCTCACCACTTCTGCATATACTAAGAGTAGGCTACAGTTTTATACATACACTGATCAGCCTATGGGGCAGACAGGCTGGTCAGGAGTGCAAGACCAGCTGGAGTAGCCACACGTTCAGTACCAGTACAACTGCAAAAAAGGGGTCAGTCAGCACATCCAATGTACAGGTGCACGCTGCCATGGCTACAAACACTAAGAAAAAAACAAAATGTAGCAGCACTCTGAAAACACAAATAACGTACAACAATGCCATAGTCATATTTTCTATGACTATGGCATTGTTGTATGTTATTTGTATTTGCAGAGTGCTGCTGAATTGTGTTTTTTTCCGTACTCTACATAACTTTGGCCCTTCCCCCAGCAAGACGTGCAACAGACTTACATCTACACCAGCTCCCGTGCATAGAGTTAAAGGGGTATTCCGGTAAAGTAACTTAATTTTTAAAAAAAACTGCATTAAGGCTGCAAGCTGTGACCCAACCAGAACGCATACCTATATATATAATCAGAGTTTTATTTTACCTTGCAATCTATTTGTCTAGCTCCTGTGTGAGCCTGCAACACATTGAGAGTATCATGGCTCCTGATCTTCCCTAACAAAACTACAATCCCCACAATCCCTAGCTTTCCTGCGGTGAGTGTTGATGTTTATTGATTGGCTGTCTGATATACAGTCCGGTCACACCCCCTCTACTCATTAATCAGCAGCACACTAAATTCTACTAAATAACACAAAATAATGAGTACCAATAAATTCCCTTAAAAAATATATTTTATTTAGACTCAATAAAAACTAATGACATACAAGATTGTAGTAAGGATTCCAATTAAAAAGGCGCTATAAATAACAGACCTATCTGCTACATAAATGTAGCTAGTAAAAATGAGGCACAATGCACATATATAATGGTAAAGAACTGTAAATGCTGTGCTACTAGCCTAAATGTATGTAAGACATGTATATTAATACACATACACCATCACAGGATAACCTGGAGCTATGCAAACCAAGTCAGTAACATACCATGCGGTCGGTGCAAATGGAATGGCGCCTTCCCCCTCTACGCGCGCTTCGCATATTTGCTTCTTCATTTTGGCTTGTAGTTCAGCATTTACGGTTCTTTACCATTATATATGTGCTTTCTGCCTCATTTTTACTCATCCAGATAGTTATGTTTCCATCAATGTCACTATTTATGTAGCGGATAGGTCTGTTATTTATAGTGCCTTTTTAATTGGTATCCTTACTACAATCTTGTATGTCATTAGTTTTTATTGAGTCTAAATAAAATATTTTTTAAGGGAATTTATTGGTACTCATTATTTTGTGTTATTTATTAGGTATTTGAGTATTTCCCTGTGATCGTAGTGTATTATTCAGTGACCGGTTTCTGTTTAGTAAACTAAATTTTACTGCAAACGTGTGGCTCCATGTTTCTGGAAAATGTATCTTATGGCCTTTTCTCAATAAGCCATACCCTTTTTCAATTAAACCACACCTCTGGTGAGTTAAGCTCAGTGGATTTGTTTTAAACTGGATTGGCCAAATTGCTCTAAATTTTTCAGTTCATGACAACATCTATAGTAGGTGCTCTCACATTAGTAAATATACAGTAGGTCTACAGTATGGGTAAAAATAACAGACTAACACTTCAAAAGCTGCCCATACAAGAGAGCATGTATCTTATTATAGTACTAAAATTTGAAATCCTGAAACACCCTTTAAAAATAATTTCTTTTATATGTATTAATTTCCCAGCATACTCACCATAGCTGACCTCTGTAGAGTTCTTGGTACATGCATTTATGAGAGTTTGGTTCATTAAATCTATTTATGGTGTGAGAGTAATTGGAAAACCAATAACTTACTTAATAAGATCCCTAAACTATTGTATTATATTTATACTGCAACGCATTCACACCATGTTCGGAAAATAGTACTTAAAATATGTACAAGCTCTGAAACATCCCAGATGCTTAAGTGTAAAACTGCTTTCTGCATATTTAAGGGTGTAAATGGAAATGAACAAACTCATTCATTCGTTTTGCAGGCAAATTCAAACAAATGAAAAAATTATATTTGAACTGCATCCAGCAAGTTCTTTAATCATACTTGTATGCTTAGAATAAGGAAGACCGGACTTAGCTGTATGAGGTACAGAGTCAGTAGTCTCATCCAGACCCTGGTATTTGAGGGGGCCAAAAGACCCCTTAGATACATAAGAAGATATCAATAATGTGGAGAGCACATGGTTGGTGGCCACCCTGTTACAGATTAGGGCCCATGTTACAGATGGATTAGAGATGAGCGAATTTCCTAAAATTAATTTCAGTCTGAATTATCTCAATCAGCTATGAATTTCAATTCTACTAAAATCGAAAGTGTTTTAAACTCTCTCTTAGGGCTTGTTCACACAGCCGTTGTGTGGCCGTGCCCGTGCTGCAGACCGCAAATTGCGATCCGCAGTGCACGGGCACCTACTGTGGTGCTTCTGCATACGGATCACGGACCCATTCACTTCAATGGGATCCGCGATCCGCATCCGACTGTCCGCACCGTACTATGTTTTTGCGGTGCGGAGGCACGGACAGAAACACCATGGAAGCACTAATAGTGCTTCCGTGGGGTTCCGATCCGTGCCTCCGTTCGGCATGGCACGGCACCGCATCTCTGTGATTGCGGACCCATTCAAGAGAATGGGTCCGCGATCCGGAGTTCTTACGGCCGGTGACCATGTATTGCAGACCCGCCGTATGCGGGCTGCAATGCGGCCACGGTCACACAACGGCCATGTGAACGAGCCCTTAATAATGTAAGAACATGTGGATAAGTTGACCTATTTCTAGAACTTGGAAGTTTTGGCACATGGGCAGATGAGAGACATTGCATGTACTACTAACATAAAATAGTATACTGTATTTTTCGCCTCATAAGATGCAATTTTTTTCCCCCGGAGGACAAGGAAGCGGTGAAGACTCTGTACTCACCGCTTCCTGGTCCTCCGCTCAGCTGTGCAGGGCTGCGCACAGCATGAGAGTGCTCTGTGACATCACGCTGTGCGCGCCAGTTCACTGCACAGCTGACATCAGGAGGAAGGCAGAGC
This sequence comes from Rhinella marina, assembly GCA_900303285.1. Lineage (NCBI taxonomy): Eukaryota > Metazoa > Chordata > Amphibia > Anura > Bufonidae > Rhinella > Rhinella marina. The sequence continues at coordinate 25,266 of ONZH01028033.1, forward strand.
GCGGGAGGAGAGGATCGGCGGCGTCTGGAGTAGAACAGGTAAGTGTCTTTTTAATTTATAAAATATGAGGCTGCTGGGGGCTAATATAATGTGGCTGGGTGCTGGTGAGTGGCAATGGGGGCTAACATGCTGCTGGGGGCTTGTAAGAGGCTGCTTGGGGCTTGTAAGAGGCTGCTTGGGGCTGGTGAGAGGCAAAGGGGGCTGGTGAGAGGCAAAGGGGGCTGATTTAAGGATGATGGGGGCTGATTTAAGAATGCTGGGGGCTGGTGAGAGGCAGTGGGGGCTGATGAGAGGCAATGGGGGCTGATGAGAGGTAATGGGGCTGATGAGAGGCAATGGTAGCTAATGAGAGAAAATTGGGGCTGGTGAGAGACATATGGGGGCTGATGAGAAGCATGGGGCTCTTATCTGAGGTCTGATTGGGGGTCATTCATATTGGGGTCTGAGCTGAGGTCTGATTGGAGGTTTGATCTGAGGTCTTATTGGGGTCTTATTACCATTGGGGGTCTTATTGGGGCTCTCAGCTTAGGTTTGATTAACATTGAGGGTCTGATTGGTGGTCTGACCAGAGGTCTAATGAAAAATATTTTTTTCTTATTGTCCTCCTCTAAAACCTAGGTGCGTCTTATAGGCCGAAAAATACTGTATTTATTTTTACAAAATAGACTTTATAAAAAAAACAAGGGTTTTACAAGTACTAAGAAGAGGATCCAATGCTAGCAGGGTAAACCATCTCTCATACACAGTAACATAGTTTATAAGGCCGAAAAAAAGACATCTGTCCATCCAGTTCGGCCTGTTTTCCTACAAGTTGATCCAGAGGAAGGAAAAAAAAAACCTGTGAGGTAGAAGCCAATGTTCCTCACTTTAGGGGAAAAAATTCCTTCCCGACTCCAATCAGGCAATCAGAATTACTCCCTGGATCAACGACCAGCTCCTTATTTACAGTAGTGCAGTCTTATCAGGACTGGAGCAATCTTATTTAACAAAGAGAGGCATAAGGGTGGTGCAACCAGTATAGTATAAAAGCACAGGAACCATGAAATATTTAACTATCTGGGTTGTACAGTGACATAATATCAGTAAACAGTGGAATAAAGGATATACAAATACTAGGACGGTCCGCAATATATACTACAGAAATGTTTACCCCTCTTACAATTCTTTGTAACAGTTACAACATACTTGGGGTGTAGTGTGAGTGAGTCCTTATCTGCCACATCAGGTACTAACCGACCACTATACTTCTCTTCATTTCTTGCCCGGCTCTCTCCTAGCATCACACCGCAAACATCTCTACCCAGTCTGATTCACACTTCTGCTCGGTCAGCTCATCTGCTTACAAGCAGATACACTGGCTTCTCACTTCCACAACTACCACTTGGTGGAAACATAAGGACTTATTTGGTGAGTCAGGACAGCGGCAGTAACTTTCCCACCCAATATAGTTGTAACTTCAACTGTAATGGTGATCGAGCAACCCTTCCCGAAAACCACAATGCACTTCTCCTCTCTCTTTCTTGTGCCACCCAGCTAGTTACATAGACACTCCCCTATCACTGCCCCTGTTGCTTCTTTGACATGCCTATGGACATAACATTACAGGCAATAAGAAACAGCTTCATGGACATGCGACCACGGCCCAGAACGGAAGATAGAAGAAATAAATGTTAAACGATGTTGATAGCTGAGCTTTGACTGGTTGCCACAGGCAGTTAGTTTTAAAAAATGAGACTCAAAAAGGAAATTTCATAAAATCAATCATTTGTTTTTGTTTTGGTTTTTTTGTACTTGCACGTAAGGCTCTTTATCACCACAAGCTTTGTCCTTTTCAAAACATTTTTTAATCCAAAAATGTATGGGACATCACTTGTGAAGTTTCCCATTGCTTTACATGGACTTACACAAGTTTCTTTACATATATATATATATATATATATATATATATATGTATATTTAATAGAGATGAGCAAATCTATTCGCCGCTTCGTAGATTCATATTGAATCCTCCAAATTTTCTCCTTCGAAAAAACCAGCCCGACCCACCAGGATCTAACTATTTGCATGTATAGGGAGTGAAGACTTCTCCCTCAGTACTCCACCCTCCTGTGAACCAGTTTAGACCAGCAAGGAACGCTGAGCAAGTAGCAAGCATTAGAGATGAGCGAGTAGTGAAATATTCGAAAGTTCGAAATTCGATTCGAATAGACCGCGAAATTCGACTATTCGACCGAATATCGAATCCCATTAAAGTCTATGGGGAAAAAATGCTCGCCACTTGGAAATCTCAATTCGACCACTTGGAGGTCACCAAGTCCACCCTGAAACCTCAGAAAAGGATGCCAACACTGCTGAAATGCAACTGGGACAGCAGGGGAAGCATGTCTGGGTGCATATAACGGGCCCAAGTCGCACTATTACGCCACTATCACAGCCTCTCAACAATACACTCCAAAGACAATCTAACCTCTCTGTAAAGTGAGACCATACAAGGAAACCTTCTTTCCTCAACATTGCCATGGACCCCAAGCCAAACTAGACAAAAAAGAAGATAAAATTCTGCACCCCTTAAAATCACGTTGCCTATGACAACCACAGATGGCATAGGCAAAGGGGTAAGCAAATAGACCCCACCCCTAATTGTCATTGTGTGTGTGTGTGAGATGTGGTCAGACATGTCTTCTTTAAAATGTAAAAACAACTCAAACACATGCAGAAGCCTTAAAATTCCCAAATTGTTGGCGCTTGAGATGTCAGTGACCCGACCTGGCCCAGTGTCATGTCTAGCAGGTAAAGCAGTGGGGATGTTGAGGGATGCGTAGGACCGCAAAAGGCAGGAAGAGGCCGTGGGCTGGCCAGAGGCTCATGGAAAATTTTGTGGAGGCCCAAGCGGTGAGACGTCTTAAAAATTGTGTGGAGGCTAAAGAGGTGAAACCTCTTAAACATTTTGTGGAGGCCCAAGAGGTGAGACCTCTTAAAAATTATGTGGAGGCCCAAGAGGTGTGACCTGTTAAAAATTATGTGGAGGCCCAAGAGGTGAGACCTCTTAAACATTTTGTGGAGGCCCAAGAGGTGAGACGTATTAAAAATTATGTGGAGGCCCAAGAGGTGAGACGTATTAAAAATTATGTGGAGGCCCAAGAGGTGACACCTCTTAAACATTTTGTGGAGGCCCAAGAGGTGAGACCTCTTAAAAATTATGTGGAGGCCCAAGAGGTGAGACCTCTTAAAAATTTTGTGGAGGCCCAAGAGGTGACACCTCTTAAAAATTATGTGGAGGCCCAAGAGGTGAGACCTGTTAAAATTATGTGGAAGCCCAAGAGGTGAGACCTCTTAAACATTTTGTGGAGGCCCAAGAGGTGAGACCTCTTAAAAATTATGTGGAGGCCCAAGAGGTGACACCTCTTAAACATTTTGTGTAGGCCCAAGAGGTGAGACCTCTTAAAAATTATGTGGAGGCCCAAGAGGTGAGACGTATTAAAAATTATGTGGAGGCCCAAGAGGTGAGACGTGTTAAAAATTATGTGGAGGCCCAAGAGGTGAGACGTGTTAAAAATTATGTGGAGGCCCAAGAGGTGAGACCTGTTAAACATTTTGTGGAGGCCCAAGAGGTGAGACCTGTTAAACATTTTGTGGAGGCCCAAGAGGTGAGACCTGTTAAACATTTTGTGGAGGCCCAAGAGGTGAGACCTGTTAAACATTCAGACGGTGTGTATGAACACCAGGTTTGAGAAATTACTTTGCAAGAGAACGCACAGTACAGTTGCCAATTATAAGGCCTATATATTGTATATTTCAAGGTACACAGCCGTGTACTAAGTGATCAGACGGTGTGTATGAACACCAGGTTTGAGAAATTACTTTGCAAGAGAACGCACAGTACAGTTGCCAATTATAAGGCCTATATATTGTATATTTCAAGGTACACAGCCGTGTACTAAGTGATCAGACGGTGTGTATGAACACCAGGTATGAGAAATTACTTTGCAAGAGAACGCACAGTACAGTTGCCAATTGAAAGGCCTATATATTGTATATTTCAAGGTACACAGCCGTGTACTAACTGATCAGACGGTGTGTATGAACACCAGGTATGAGAAATTACTTTGCAAGAGAACGCACAGTACAGTTGCCAATTGAAAGGCCTATATATTGTATATTTCAAGGTACACAGCCGTGTACTAAGTGATCAGATGGTGTGTATGAACACCAGGTATGAGAAATTACTTTGCAAGAGAACGCACAGTACAGTTGCCAATTATAAGGCCTATATATTGTATATTTCAAGGTACACAGCCGTGTACTAAGTGATCAGACGGTGTGTATGAACACCAGGTTTGAGAAATTACTTTGCAAGAGAACGCACAGTACAGTTGCCAATTATAAGGCCTATATATTGTATATTTCAAGGTACACAGCCGTGTACTAAGTGATCAGACGGTGTGTATGAACACCAGGTATGAGAAATTACTTTGCAAGAGAACGCACAGTACAGTTGCCAATTATAAGGCCTATATATTGTATATTTCAAGGTACACAGCCGTGTACTAAGTGATCAGACGGTGTGTATGAACACCAGGTATGAGAAATTACTTTGCAAGAGAACGCACAGTACAGTTGCCAATTATAAGGCCTATATATTGTATATTTCAAGGTACACAGCCGTGTACTAAGTGATCAGACGGTGTGTATGAACACCAGGTATGAGAAATTACTTTGCAAGAGAACGCACAGTACAGTTGCCAATTATAAGGCCTATATATTGTATATTTAAAGGTACACAGCCGTGTACTAAGTGATCAGACGGTGTGTATGAACACCAGGTATGAGAAATTACTTTGCAAGAGAACGCACAGTACAGTTGCCAATTATAAGGCCTATATATTGTATATTTCAAGGTACACAGCCGTGTACTAAGTGATCAGACGGTGTGTATGAACACCAGGTTTGAGAAATTACTTTGCAAGAGAACGCACAGTACAGTTGCCAATTGAAAGGCCTATATATTGTATATTTTAAGGTACACAGCCGTGTACTAAGTGATCAGACGGTGTGTATGAACACCAGGTATGAGAAATTACTTTGCAAGAGAACGCACAGTACAGTTGCCAATTATAAGGCCTATATATTGTATATTTCAAGGTACACAGCCGTGTACTAAGTGATCAGACGGTGTGTATGAACACCAGGTTTGAGAAATTACTTTGCAAGAGAACGCACAGTACAGTTGCCAATTGAAAGGCCTATATATTGTATATTTCAAGGTACACAGCCGTGTACTAAGTGATCAGACGGTGTGTATGAACACCAGGTATGAGAAATTACTTTGCAAGAGAACGCACAGTACAGTTGCCAATTATAATGCCTATATATTGTATATTTCAAGGTACACAGCCGTGTACTAACTGATCAGACGGTGTGTATGAACACCAGGTTTGAGAAATTACTTTGCAAGAGAACGCACAGTACAGTTGCCAATTATAAGGCCTATATATTGTATATTTCAAGGTACACAGCCGTGTACTAAGTGATCAGACGGTGTGTATGAACACCAGGTTTGAGAAATTACTTTGCAAGAGAACGCACAGTACAGTTGCCAATTATAAGGCCTATATATTGTATATTTCAAGGTACACAGCCGTGTACTAAGTGATCAGACGGTGTGTATGAACACCAGGTTTGAGAAATTACTTTGCAAGAGAACGCACAGTACAGTTGCCAATTGAAAGGCCTATATATTTTATATTTCAAGGTACACAGCCGTGTACTAAGTGATCAGACGGTTTGTATGAACACCAGGTTTGAGAAATTACTTTGCAAGAGAACGCACAGTACAGTTGCCAATTGAAAGGCCTATATATTTTATATTTCAAGGTACACAGCAGTAGTGCCAAATATAGTTTGGTATGTAGCAGAGCACCTAATACACCACTAATGCCTCTCTCTGTCCCTACTCCAGCAGCTATCCCTGAATACGGCAGCCATTCTCTGTAAAGTGTATCTTGTAGTAAAGCTATCACTGTACTGCACTATAGTAGCCCTGATAAGGGCTTTTAATCACGCTCCTGCCTGTCCAACAGCTAAAACCTGTCTCTCCCTTCTCCAGCCTCTGTCCCTGACTAAGTTCACGCAGCATATGCGAACGAGCAGGAAGAGCTGAGTTTTTAATATTCGAGGTCACATGGTTTTTCCAGCCAATGCATGTAGACGCCGTTTTCGCGCTGCCAGCGTGCTCAGCGTGCCTGTCATATCCCCCCTGCATGGTGATTGGTGGAAAAAGAGCACCAGGGAAGGTGGGAGGGGAAACGAATTCTAAGTGCGCCATCGCCGTTATACTCGAAAGAAATTGAGCACGCCGAATATCGTAGTATTCGATCGAATACCAGCTCGATCGAACACTACTCGCTCATCTCTAGCAAGCATGTCTAAAGAGCTGCGTCCCAACTGGAACCAGATGGCCTTTGGTGACGAGTTCCCTGAACCACCACCCGCTCCATACATCAGGGTGTCACGCTCTGAACTGAAGGCGAGTAACCCACCTATGTTGCCCTTATTCTCCCTACCGCCTGCGGAGTTAGCTACGCATCGTGAGGCAGTTCTTTGTCGTCAGGCGGCTGGTGTGGCTGGTGCGTCTGCTGTGGCTGGTGCGGCTGGAGTGTCTGTTGTGGCTTGTGCGGCGGCTGGAGCATCCACTTTGACGCCCAGGAGGAGATCCACGACAACACCTTCCATAAGGCAGAATCCGATTGTGACACCATCGGTGACGGCCCATGCGCAGACCCTCTGGGACTATAAAAACGCCGTGGAGGACTGGGTCATCCAGGTACTGGACCACCCTAGGCCAGGAGATCCTGCATTGGGAACGGTCCTGTGGTTTTCCGTTGAGAGAAGGTCTGGCTTCCTGGCAGACAGCAAGGACAGAAAGGAGTATTTTGTGGGCCGCAGGTCGGTGAAACGGCCGTACCTGCCACAACCTCGGCACAGCCTGTACGTGGGGGATCAGGTGGAGTACACCCCATGTCGTCCCTGAAAGGCCCCTTTGCGACCAGGGTTACCCTCCTTTCTAAGCCCCTGGTACCTACAACAGAACTTGAAGTGTGGCCAGATGAACCACCAGGTCCAGGACGCTTGCGCTGCCTTCAGGAGTCCCCAGATGCGTCCTCCGGTTTAGGGAAAAGCTACAGCCACAGCCGGAGCCTCTGATTCCTGGACTGCCAGCACCACCACCACCACAGTCCTTTCAGCTGGGTCAGCTGACAACTTCATTGTTTACCTTCCAATCCACGGTGATCCACAAATACCAGCTGCCATGGAAGATGAAGCCAGCAGCAACCAGGGAAGCTGGGGCTACTTCCCTGGATGCAACCTTGCCGGAACCGCTGCAGCCGGAAGTCCTTACCACTGCTGTCCCGGCAGGAGGATCCAGAAAAGCACAAATGGCTGCAGCGTTCACCAGCTTGATCACCACCCGGACCCAGTCAAGTCCGACTTCCGGAAGAAAAGGGCACTGGAGTTCTACTACAGCATCGAGCGTGGCCGTAGAGGCAGGAGTGTCCTCTGATGTCATTAAGCAGCAGTTCCAGCGAGGAGGACCTCAGGTCCCTCATCTGAGGAACCCAACTACTGGCTGAGTAAAAGACACCTCTGGAGGACCTATGGGAGCCACACCATGGAATGCACCTGACAGGTGAGAGCTAGTTGGCACTTTTTATGTTTTTTTGTTTGTATTGTCCCCGTTTGACTCTCACCCAGATGGACATGGCTGTCAGTACTCCCCCCATTCTGCAGAAAAGTCCCAGTTGCGCCTAAGCGCGCCTATTTTCCTTTTTCCCTGCTTCTCAGGTTATTTGGGAGCCCCCTTTGCAAAAAGGGTTCTCAATTTGCTGCTATTCTCTATTATCCATGCGGATTACACGTGAGGCTGCGTTCACACTTCATTTATTTGATCAGTTATTTCCATCAGTTATTGTGATCCAAAACCAGTAGTGAAGCCTACTCAGAGATAAGGTATAATGGAAAGATCTACTCCTGTTCTGTGTTTTGGCTCACAATAACTGATGGAAATAACTGATCAAATAACTGAAGTGTGAACGCAGCCTTACCTGTTTGGATTACAATATTACCTCACGTGGATTACAATTGAATTTTGGACTATGTGTTCCAGACAGTGTTTTATCATGCCAACTAGGAGCCATAAGGAGAGACTCAAATGTATATCAGAGCCTTTCATGCTTGCAAATGTGAAATTGATTGCACTAAAATGTTTGCATACTTATGTCTTTGCTGTATTTTAGCTACACTGTTTTTACTGGTTCAGCACTTTAGCCCATTGTGTGTATTCTTTTTCAGGTACTGCAATGTATGTGTCCTATTATGCACTTTTTGTACGGTGTTTTTAGTAAATTATGCACTTAGATGGATAGCTAGCAGTGAGCACCTTATTTTTCCACGTCATATGGAATGCCTCTAAAGACTGTACGCCGCATCCTAGCCTTGTGCAAATGACACATTCGCGCTTCAATAGTACGGTAAGGATTCGTACGCACTTTTGTACGCTAATGCTTACGTATTGCGTACTTTTAACTATGCTGACTGTACGTTCGTAATTAGTGCAGGAATGTTTGCAAAACAATGATTGTTTTATTGAACGTACTGTAGATTCGACCGAATAAATTCGTTTAATTACGAATCTTGTCACAAATTAGCCAAATATTTGGCAAAGCAAATTTTGGATGATTCACTCATCTCTAATATTTGATTTAGCACATTTGTCACACTAAACGGAATTGTCACTAGTTTTTTGAGACGCTACTTATTTACCTGGATACCCCAGTGTGCACAGGGTTTTCTTGGAACAACAAAAATGACAGTGGGATGTCCCTTGTCAAGGCAGCAGTTCCGCTCTTAGGTAGGGTAGAATAGGGTTTTTTATTCCTTGGTTATACTTTTGGGGTCTTTTTAATTGTAGTAATAAAGGTTACATTTTAGGTAAAGATTTTTGTTTTCTGTTATATACTTTGAGTACTACTCCCAGATCTTTGGATCCTCTAAGGATATGCTTCTCAGGTTTGTGATACTGAGGTCATGTCACGGCATCTCAATCAGATTTGTCTGGACTTTGACTAGGGCACTCCAAAACCTTAATTTTGTTTTTTCAGCAATTCAGAGGAGGACTTGGGGTGCTTTGGATCATTGTCCTGCTGCAGAACCCAAGTACTCCTGAGCTTAAGGTGACAAACTGATGGCCAGACATTCTCCTTCAGGATTTTCTGGTAGAGATCTTAATTCATGGTTCCATCAATTGCAGCAAGTCATCTTGGTCCTGAAGCAGCAAAGCAGCCTCAGACCATCACACTACCACCACCATGCCTAGCTGTCGGTGTGATGTTCTTTGCTATTTTAGTTTTACATGTAGATGTAACTGGACGAACACTTTCCAAAAAGTTCCACTTTTGTCTCATCAGTCCACAGAATATTTTCCAGAAAGGCTTGGTGATTATCAAGATTTCTTTTTGCAAATGTGAGACGGGCCTTTGTGTTCTTTTTGGTCAGCAGTGGTTTTTGCCTTGGAACTCTCCTGTGGATACCATTTTTGCCAAGTCTCTTTCTTATTGTTGAATCATGAGCGCTGACGTTAACTGTGGCAATTGAGGTCTGCAGCGCTTTAGATGTTTTTCTTGGTTCATCTTCCTGGATGAGTCATCAATGCAAGTAATTTTGGTATGATGTTAAAAATAATAATCTATGAAGATTGTTGTAATTTTGAAATGTATTTGTTTTACCTTTATTGCTTCTATCTCTATCTTCTGTCCTGTAATGTGGTTACATGACCATGTCCATGTAGCAACAAGGGCAGTGATAGGGGAGTGTCTATGTAACTCGCTGGGTGGGAGGAGCTATAAACTAGTTTGGTGGTGTTAGGGGCAGTGCTGGAGTTGTAACAGAGAAAGGAGAAGTGCATTATGGGTTTAGTTGGATACAACAGGCAGTGCTACATTCCAGGATGGAAACAAACAGAGTGATTTTTTTACATGGTAAAAACTGGTCAGTCCTAAATGAAAAAAAAATGTAGAAGGTAAGAACCTGCATCAACATGCCTGTTAAAACTGTTTTATTCCCAAAACACCCTTTATTTATTAAATAACAGTGTAGCCCAAAGTGTGATATGTATAGAGGTTATTTTAACAGATTAATAGCATACTTTTGTCAATATCTTTTCACATTAAAAAAAGTATACTTTGCTAAATATAGTGCCAATGAGTGCCAATGTGAGCAAAAGTTGTTTTTTTCATGCTTGCATTTATATTTATTTAACATTGGATGGTACCAAAATTTTTATAGTGCAGTATACAGATCATCAGTTCCCATCCACACAAGGCATTGCAATCTAAGTATGTGGAGAATATGACATCCATGCAGATGATATTCCAGGGCAAACCAAGACCCCAGTGAGGAAGCTGGACATTAGCGCTTTCCACATACTGCCCCTTCTCATGCTTCCACCATTCTTTGTGTAAGTTACTACTGTACACTTATGTCTTGGTTTGAAGCATGTCCTGTCCCAGTAGAGTTACTACTAACACAGTTATAACAAATACATAACTTTCTCCTTGTATTTCTGAACCTTCTGTCACTGATTACTCGTTGCTGCTCTATTTTTTTAATTGTCCAAACTTCCTTGATGCCCTAGTGTACATACAAAAATGAAAACCTTCTGAATTTAGTATAATGCTAATGTAGCCCATCCTGCCTTCCTGGAAGATGTTTGGGGAAAAAAAAATAATTTCCAGTGATTATTCAGCCAAAGGCAGCATCAGTAACGGTGCTCTGAAACAATGGGCATCGCTCCCCGTGGCTCGACTACTATACCACACTGATTTGCATTGCTTAGGAAATTAACTTAGACAAGGGCTGTGTACCATGATTCTTCCTCGTATTCATCTGCTTTCAATATGCTGATGTTTAATTCTTCAGGGGTTGAAAGGTCGTCCTTGTTTTTCCTTAATTCTCTTAAATGAATATGTTTACTGGAAGCAGTATATGATATTTAGATATAATATCAACAACTTCATTTACCATAATACAAACTGTAACATAGCAATGGTCCATCACCATAACTGAATGCTGACAAACATTGCCATTTGTTTATTTAAAGGGGTTCTCCATGATAATGCAAAACCATTAAGTCATCTGAGTACAGGATGTATACAAAGTAGGCAAAGTTTATCAGTTCTTATCAGGGGTACTATTGTAGCCACATGCAATAAAAAGGATATGATCAGATATCACCTGTACTCGTCATCCTCTTACAAGTACTTTTCTATATCCTCTTCTACTGTGTAAGCTTGGATGCATCTTACCGATCAGTATAATCTAGTGTAGGGATCGGCAACTTTCAGCACTCTAGATGTAGTGAAACTACAACTCCCAGCATGCAAACATGCTCGGCTGTTCATCTAACTCCCATAGAAGTGAAAGAAACATGCTGGTAGTTTCAGAACACCTGGAGTGCTGGAGGTTGCTGATCCCTGATGTAGTGGTTGTGATGTTGGATCCATATGGGGGTACAGCATGGAGTTATAGATTGCCATGGGAAATGGGAATCATAACTCAACACAACTGAAACCTAAAATATTGTCTGGGAATTAAGTATCTTATCATCTCAATAATATAGCATTTAGTGGTCCTTCAAGATACAATGGCCTCAGGAAATAATATTTTCAACTTACAATGGTCTTTCTGGGGCCATTGTAATTTGAAACTAGACTCAACATACAATGCCTCAGCCTCAGACCCAACCAATGAATATGGTCATTTATCTGGTAAAACACCTGTTTTGGTTGTCTAGTAGCGCCTGTTTACAGCACAGTGTAGTACTCCATGTTCTATACTGCCCTCTATCTGTGCCAGGATGAGTTGCTTCTTTGGATAACAGGTAATTTTACTTTTTTGGTTCACTGTGTACTATACAGGACCCTGAAGAAGCTCCTGTCCTCATAGAAAGTGATCTACAGCTTCCAGCATAGATTTCCTGACTGTTATATTTAAGAATTCACTTTATCTATCTTAGTTATCTGCTTCTTTTTTGTACATCTTCATTTTCTCTGATCTTCAGATGACATTTTCAGGCTTTGGAACCAATTAATACTTTCCATAGAGTTGGACTCGAGTTACAATGGTTTCAACATACAATGGCCATCCCAGAACCAGTTAATATTATAACTTGAGGGCTATTGTACTTGTGCTGTGATGCTAGCATTGCAAAAGTATGCTCCTATAGATTCAGTACACTTATATCTGCAGGTTTTATTAAAATGAAGAACAATAAGACATAATTTTATTAACAAGCTACTAACTGAAGATTTGCACTCCTAGTACTTGCAGCAGGTTTCTTATTACATGACCGGGTAATCATTAAAAATAATTTATTTTATGAAAAGGTACATGTCACAACTTTTATATTACTTTCCTTGTTTTTCTCTGTCTTGCTAAAGGCAAACACATTACAATTGCTGCTGGTTCATTCCTCATGAGTGGACACACTTATTGAAACCACTGACAGGCAAACCCCATAGGGAACTTTATATGTGAGGGTAAAGCTTTTTTTATTGGTGTTATTGCTTTACCATCACATTTTCTTTGTCTTACTTGTCAGGAGACTGTATGTGTTTCTCTAGGGTATTGTACTAATCTAATTCTTTTGGATTTACCAGCTGAGCTTATCAAATTGAAACATGGTCTACACATATATACAATACAATATACATGTATATGCTATTTCTCAATTTTCCACCTACATCTAATAATCTCAAATATGTGTCTATATTTTCACACTCATCCCGAAGAACACAAATCAAGGATATAGTCTTGCATTTGTTATTTAATAGAAGTAAATGCACCTTGACATGAGCTAATGATTCATTGTCGGCAGAACATTATTTTATGTGCTGCCTAAAAGGATGAGTGAAGAATGTTGAAGCACATTAATGAAATAATTTTAAAGGCACAAACAGTAAGGCCTCATTCACACGACAGTAGTTTTGGTCTGCATCTGATCCGCATTTTTTGCAGATCTGATGCAGACCCATGCATTTCAAGGGGGCTTCAAAAGATGTATGTTACGCATTGCTGCAAAAAAAATAAAAAATAAAAAATAGATTATGCCCTATTCTTGTTAGAGTTGCAGACAAGAGTAGGCATTTCTAACAGAGAGCAGAACGTACCAATCTCCAAAATGCGGAACGCACACAGCCGGTATCCATGTTTTGCGTACCCGCAATTTGTGGACCACAAAATTGGCTAAGCCGTGTGCCTCAGGCCAAAGGATGAGTTCACATGGAGTAGTAAGGTTGCAGAGTAAAATATATGTGGTTTATGCTAAGATTTTAGCACTATACATACTGTTTTCTTGCTTTTGTACTCAAAGCCTAAAATAATGTGAACCCATAGTAGAAAATCACTTACACCGTATTTACATACAGTTTTGGTATGCTGTAAATCCCTGCCATATCATTCACATTCTGTATGAATTTGGCTTAAATTTGCACCTTTCAAATAGAATTTATTATTCTATACCAAGGTAGTGTGGGTCTTAAATGGAATGATTCACCTGTATGGTTTTAATAATTAAAGCTAGATATGGAAATGTATGTTTTTTATGATTTATTTTTATTTTCTGATAGATTCTTTTATTCTATGTATATGACTATAGGGACACATGACTATGTACCCCTATTCTGTACATGACTATGGGGGCAGACATCTTTAATAAGCTGCTGTTAATAGCATATAAAAAACATGCTTTGAAGTAGCCATATAGCCATATATCCAAAGGTACAGAGAAAAGAAACCAGGCCTGTGATATTAAGGAACAGTAAAAGAAAATATTATTTGTAGTATTTTGGTCTCTGCTTTACAAGGCAGAACTGCATCTTTTTTCAGGGTGTTTACTAAGAAATCTGTTGTGTTGTTATATATATATATATATATATATATATATATATATATATATATATTGTAAGGTATCGTACACACTTAGGGGGTCACATCATACAATTTCTTCATAAATACGAGGTTTTCCAGGTCCAACTCTATTTTATTGGTACTAGCACTCAACACAAAACAAATCATAAACCAAAATACCTGCCCGACTAGGCTCTGGCTAGACATAGGTTTCCCTATCTCACCTTTAATAAGACGCTGTTCACAAGCAGCTTTTGTTGCGGCTTCCCTCAGCCGTCTGGGTCAGCCTCTTCCAGGCCGTGACCTCCACACAAATTCAGAGTATCGGGAGAGATCCGGCTATACGTAGCCTGTGGTCCCCTTCAGCCCACCTGGCTGAGACCACACCAAGCCTCACTGGCTTCACCCTCTCTCAGGGTCAGTGCCTCTCCCCAGACTGACACACTGGAGGATTACTTATCCCTCCCAGATTACACCAGCTGGCCTCACCTGGGATCTCCTCAGGCCAGAGAAAAGACATGCCCTGGAATTGGGTGGGTTGGAAAGGTCCCACTGCCAACCTACCTTCCCAACCGAAATAAAATCCAACCCAGCTATTACTATCAAAATAGCTACAGCAACTAAGTTTGCTGAAGCCAGCACCGTCTACCTGGATTTTATTCATCTCACCCAGTTGAGGTACCTGAGTGAGATAAACACCTCTTCCAGCTTTCCAGTACACATCACCACAATATACAGTACAGACCAAAAGTTTGGACACACCTTCTCATTCAAAGAGTTTTCTGTATTTTCATGACTATAAAAATTGTAGATTCACACTGAAGGCATCAAAACTATGAATTAACACATGTGGAATGATATACTTAACAAAAAAGTGTGAAACAACTTATATTCTAGGTTCTTCAAAGTAGCCACCTTTTGCTTTGATTACTGCTTTGCACACTCTTGGCATTCTCTTGATGAGCTTCAAGAGGTAGTCACCTGAAATGGTTTTCACTTCACAGGTGTGCCCTGTCAGGTTTAATAAGTGGGATTTCTTGCCTTATAAATGGAGTTGGGACCGTGAGTTGTGTTGGGCAGAAGTCAGGTGGATACACAGCTGATAGTCCTACTGAATAGACTGTTAGAATTTGTATTATGGCAAGAAAAAAGCAGCTAAGTAAAGAAAAACGAGTGGCCATCATTACTTTAAGAAATGAAGGTCAGTCAGTCCGAAAAATTGGGAAAACTTTGAAAGTGTCCCCAAGTGCAGTTGCAAAAACCATCAAGCGCTACAAAGAAACTGGCTCACATGACGAACGCCCCAGGAAAGGAAGACCAAGAGTCACCTCTGCTGCGGAGGATAAGTTCATCCGAGTCACCAGCCTCAGAAATCGCAGGGTAACAGCAGCTCAGATTAGAGACCAGGTCAATGCCACACACAGTTTTAGCAGCAGACACATCTCTACAACAACTGTTAAGAGGAGACTGTGTGCAGCAGGCCTTCATGGTAAAATAGCTGCTAGGAAACCACTGCTAAGGACAGGCAACAAGCAGAAGAGACTTGTTTGGGCTAAAGAACACAAGGAATGGACATTAGACCAGTGAAAATCTGTGCTTTGGTCTGATGAGTCCAAATTTGAGATCTTTGGTTCCAACCACCGTGTCTTTGTGCGACACAGAAAAGGTGAACAGATGGACTCTACGTGCCTGGTTCCCACCGTGAAGCATGGAGGAGAAGGTGTGATGGTGTGGGGGTGCTTTTCTGGTGACACTGTTGGGGATTTATTCAAAATTGAAGGCATACTGAACCAGCATGGCTACCACAGCATCTTGCAGCAGCATTCTATTCCATCCGGTTTGCGTTTAGTTGGACCATCATTTATTTATCAACAGGACAATGACTCCAAACACACCTCCAGGCTGTGTAAGGGCTATTTGACCAAGAAGGAGAGTGATGGGGTGCTACGCCAAATGACCTGGCCTCCACAGTCATCAGACCTGAACCCAATCGAGATGGTTTGGGGTGAGCTGGACCGCAGAGTGAAGGCAAAAGGGCCAACAAGTGCTAAGCATCTCTGTGAACTCCTTCAAGGATGTTGGAATACCATTTCAGGTGACTACCTCTTGAAGCTCATCAAGAGAATGCCAAGAGTGTGCAAAGCAAAAGGTGGCTACTTTGAAGAACCTAGAATATAAGACATATTTTCAGTTGTTTCACACTTTTTTGTTAAGTATATAATTCCACATGTGTTAATTCATAGTTTTGATGCCTTCAGTGTGAATCTACAATTTTCATAGTCATGAAAATACAGAAAACTCTTTGAACTCTTCTGAATGAGAAGGTGTGTCCAAACTTTTGGTCTGTACTGTATATATATATATATATATATATATATATATATATAAAGAAAGAAAGAACGAGAATGAGAATAAGCTTAGCTGCCTGAGAGGCCTTGGTTGGATTTCAAGGGGTACTATTTTTCGTTATGGTGCACGGCAAGGAGGAGTATTGTAGTCTAGTTAACACTCCTCTGGGTTTCTGACAAAAATGAAAATTAGCACATCTTACAAAATTATGAAAATTAGCATATCTTATATCTACTGGCATCAGAGAGCGTAAGCTTTCTTTTCGTTTTGAAAGGAAAACTAACCTACATGCAGTATCTTTACAGAAACCCAAAGATATGTAGAGGAGTGTTGCCTGGACTACAGTATAATACTCATCAGGTGTACTCAGCACTCTCCAGCAGGAAAAATAGAAAAATAGTAATGGTAATGTAGAGGGAATTCAATTTAAGCATGATCAGTGCTTTTGCATATTACATTCAAGCCCTACACTTGATCACATGAATGATAGTTGGTATAATAAATACCAATATTGGTAATAATGGCACAAAAAAAGCAATTTGGGGTTTTCGGATATGATACCCCCTTCATTCTGACAAGAATTGGCATAAGATTATTAATATTTTATTTTCACTGGAGGAAAAAGCCACTATGTTAGATTCATTCAGGTAAAACATAATTAATAGAGATGAGCGAGTAGTATTCTACCGAGCCGGTATTCGATCGAATACTACGCTATTCGTCATACTCGATTTCGATCGAGTATAACGGCGATGACGCACTTAAAATTTGTTTCCCCTCCCACCTTCCCTGGCGCTTTTTTTACACCAATCACTATGCAGGGGGGGTATGACAGGTCCTCGGAGCACGCTGGCATCGCGAGAACGGCGTCTACATGCATTGGCTGGAAAAACCATGTGACCTCGAATCATAAAAACTCAGCTCTTCCTGCTCGTTCGCATATGCTGCATGAACGTAGTCAGGGACAGAGGCCGAGCAGGGAGAGACAGGCTTTAGCTGTATGAAAGTCAGGCAGGACCCCAAAAGTATATAACAGAAGCTCAGAATATCGCATTTACCACCATATATACCGGCTACCAGCGGACAGGAGAGTGATTGACAGCCCTTATCAGGGCTACTATACTGCACGGTATATAGCTGATTCTAACTATATACACTCTGCACAGAACGGCTGCTTTATTGAGGGATAGCTGCTGGAGTAGGGACAGAGAGAGGCATTAGTGGTGTATTAGCACCTATATACAAAACTATATTTGGCACTACTGTTGTGCGTTCTGTGTGCCAACAAAACCCTGTTATATACCTGGTGTGTATACGCACCATTTGACCTTCTGGCAGTATACGGCTGTATACGCCAAGTATTTTCTTAAAAAAAAAGTATATTTGGCACCACTCTTGTGCGTTCTGTGTGCCAGCAAAACCCTGTTAATATACCTGGTGCGTATAGGCATCTATTGACCTTCTGGCAGTATACGGCTGTATACGCCAAGTATTTTTCTAAAAAAAAAAGTATATTTGGCACCACTCTTGTGCGTTCTGTGTGCCAGCAAAACTCTGTTAATATACCTGGTGCGTATAGGCATCTATTGACCTTCTAGCAGTATACGGCTGTATACGCCAAGTGATCTCCTAAAAATAAAGTATATTTGGCACCACTGGTTGTGCATTCTGTGTGCCAGCAAAACCCTGTTAATTATACCTGGTGCGTATAGGCATCTATTGACCTTCTATGCAGTATATCAGCTGTATAGCCAAGTGTTCTCCTAAAATAAAGTATATTGGCACCACTGTTGTGCGTTCTGTGTGCCAGCAAAAACCCTCTGTTAATATACCTGGTGCGTAAGGCATCTATTGACCTTCTGGCAGTATACGGCTGTATACGCCAAGTATTTTTCTAAAAAAAAAGTATATTTGGCACCACTGTTGTGCGTTCTGTGTGCCAGCAAAACCCTGTTAATATACCTGGTGCGTATAGGCATCTATTGACCTTCTGGCAGTATACGGCTGTATACGCCAAGTGTTCTCCTAAAAAATAAAGTATATTTGGCACCACTGTTGTGCGTTCTGTGTGCCAGCAAAACCCTGTTAATATACCTGGTGCGTATAGGCATCTATTGACCTTCTGGCAGTATACGGCTGTATACGCCAAGTGTTTTTCCTAAAAAATAAAGTATATTTGGCACCACTGTTGTGCGTTCTGTGTGCCAGCAAAACCCTGTTAATATACCTGGTGCGTATAGGCATCTATTGACCTTCTGGCAGTATACGGCTGTATAGCCAAGTGTTCTCCTAAAAAATAAAGTATATTTGGCACCACTGTTGTGCGTTCTGTGTGCCAGCAAAACCCTGTTAATATACCTGGTGCGTATAGGCATCTATTGACCTTCTACAGTATATGCAGTATACGGCTGTATACGCCAAGTGTTCTCCTAAAAAATAAAGTATATTTTGGCACCACTGTTGTGCGTTCTGTGTGCCAGCAAAACCCTGTTAATATACCTGGTGCGTATAGGCATCTATTGACCTTCTAGGCAGTATATACGGCTGTATAGCCAAGTGTTTCTCTAAAAAATAAAGTATATTTGGCACCACTGTTGTGCGTTCTGTGTGCCAGCAAAACCCTGTTAATATACCTGGTGCGTATAGGCATCTATTGACCTTCTGGCAGTATACGGCTGTATACGCCAAGTGTTTTTCTAAAAAAAAAGTATATTTGGCACCACTGTTGTGCGTTCTGTGTGCCAGCAAAACCCTGTTAATATACCTGGTGCGTATAGGCATCTATTGACCTTCTGGCAGTATACGGCTGTATACGCCAAGTGTTCTCCTAAAAAAATAAAGTATATTTGGCACCACTGTTGTGCGTTCTGTGTGCCAGCAAAACCCTGTTAATATACCTGGTGCGTATAGGCATCTATTGACCTTCTAGGCAGTATACGGCTGTATAGCGCCAAGTGTTTTTCCTAAAAAATAAAGTATATTTGGCACCACTGTTGTGCGTTCTGTGTGCCAGCAAAAACCCTGTTAATATACCTGGTGCGTATAGGCATCTATTGACCTTCTAGCAGTATACGGCTGTATAGCCAAGTGTTCTCCTAAAAAATAAAGTATATATTTGGCACCACTGTTGTGCGTTCTGTGTGCCAGCAAAACCCTGTTAATATACCTGGTGCGTATA
>ONZH01028034.1:0-41362 GCA_900303285.1 Rhinella marina
CCTTGGAGGTCTGCAATGTATCTAGTGCTATTCTATACATTCCAGAACTGTAAGGGTTACATAGCATAATAAATCAATATAATGCCTTGCGACCCGGCCAATGCTGGAAGTTCAGGCTGGGTGTCTCGCTATGAGTCCAGAGTGTGACACTCGCTCGTCTGAAAGGGGCCTTATAGTGGAAAGGCTAAAGAGAGATGTGGCAGTCTACAATCAGCTGCTGTGGTTGCAACCGCTGTCTGTGAATTCAAAGTGCTGTCAGACTGCTGGTCCAATATTTCAGGATTTGGGGCCCCACTTTCAATTTTGCCCAGGGCCACACTTTGTCTAAAACCGGCCCTGCCTCTAACACTCTCAAACGGCAAGACATGGGAACAAACAATTTGCCTTCCGGAAGGTCTTTAGGAGCAGAATTTTGTTCAGCAAGAATTTGAGAAGAGAGGTGAGAGGAGACAGCTGCCAGTACAATACCTGGAGGTAAAATGTTACCAGACTCAGACTCCGAACCCTCAGAAATACCGAAACTCCGGGATAAAGCATCAGCTTTAACATTTTTTGTACCCGGTCGGTAGGTAACAACAAAATAAAAACGTGAGAAAAACAAGGCCCATCTGGCCTGACGAGCATTGAGACGTCAAGATCAAGATACACCAGGTTTTTATGGTCTGTGATCACTGTCACTGGGTGAAGAGCTCCGTCCAAGAAATGGCGCCAAACTTCAAAAGCCCATTTGATGGCAAGGAGCTCGCGATTCCCAATATAATAATTTCTTTCACATGAAGAGAATTTTTTAGAGAAAAATGCACATGGCCTGAGGTTTGTGAGAGCAGAAGACCCTTGAGATAATACTGCCCCTACACCGACCTCAGAAGCATCTACCTCTACAATGAAGGGTTGAGAGAGATCAGGCTGAATCAACACAGGGGCTGTAGAAAAAGCTTTCTTGAGCTCCTGAAACGCAGAGTATGCTGCAGGAGACCAGTTGCTAGGATCAGCCCCCTTGCGGGTAAGATCCGTGAGTGGTTTGGCAATTACGGAAAGGTTTTTTATAAAGTTTCTGTAGTAATTGGCAAAACCTAGAAACCGTTGAAGGGATTTTAAGTCATTGGGGCGGACCCACTCTGCTGTCGCCTGAACCTTACACGGATCCATCTGTACATCGGAAGGAGTGACCACATAACCCAGAAATGAAACCTTTTGCACACAAAAAATACATTTTTCCAACTTAGCGAACAAAGAGTTTTTTCGCAACTGGGACAACACAAGGCGAAGATGTTCATGATGGGTGGTCAGATCTGGAGAAAAAATCAGGATGTTATCCAGATAGACCACCATAAAGACCCCAATAACATCATGAAAAATGGTATTCATAAAACCTTGGAAGACTGCCGGGGCATTACTCAGACCGAAAGGCATAACAAAATATTCGAAGTGCCCCAGTGGTGTGTTAAAAGCAGTCTTCCACTCATCTCCTTCCCGAATCCGAATCAGATTATACGCTCCTCTTAGATCTAGTTTGGAGAACCAATTGGCCCCAGCAACCTGATTCAGAAGGTCCGGAATAAGAGGAAGAGGTCCAGAGTTCTTGACCGTGATTTTATTTAATTCGTGGTAATCAATACACGGCCTTAACCCACCATCTTTTTTCTCCACAAAAAAGAACCCAGCCCCCGTTGGGGACTCAGAAGGTCTAATATGCCCAATAGCCAAGCTTTCATCAATATACTGCTTAAGCGACTCTCTTTCAGGTACAGACAGATTATAAATACGACCCTTAGGCAGCTTGACTTTGGGCAAGAGATCTATCTTACAGTCAAAATCCCTATGAGGAGGAAGGACTTGAGACAGGGGTTTGGAGAAAACATCTGCGAAATCAGAGATAAACTCCGGGATCCCAGCATCACATGCAATCGTGGTACAGAGTGAGACCTGAGACATATGGGCCTTACACTGAGGACCCCAGCGAACAAGATCCAGTGTACCCCAGTCAATAACTGGATTATGTTCCTGGAGCCAAGGCATCCCCAGGATAACGTTCACCAACAAATTTTTCATAACCAGAAAAGAACAATATTCTATGTGTAGTGCACCCACCACCAATTTTATCTCAGGGGTGCGGAATTTGACCAAACCAGCACGCAATGGGGTCATATCCACACTTGATACTAGGATAGGAGGGGACAACGGAATAATGGAAGACAAAACCTGGGACACAAAATCCAAGTCTATGAAATTAGCAGCTGCACCAGAGTCCAGAAAAGTCAGACCTGTACATGAGGCTGACTGGACCTCAATAGTGCAGGGCAAAAACATCTAGGGAGTACCTGAGCTCCTAGGCAGTCGTCGGGAGAAGTTTTCCTGCTGTGACTTCTTGGGACAGGCATTTAGCTGATGTTCGGGACTCCCACAATAGAAACATAGTCGATTCTTCCGGCGATGTTCCCTCCTCTGCTCTGGGGTGATACTGCCAAGCTCCATTGGTTTAGGCCCAGGTAGAGATGAGACTGGACTGAGGGTCGGCCAAGGAGCGGGAGACACCCGAGGTGGTCGTCTGGACCTTAGGCGTCGATCTGCCCGGATGGCGAGGGTCATAGCTTCGTCAAGAGTTTTAGGTTCTGCATGAGCTAATAATAAGTCTTTTACCTGGTCTGAGAGGCCGGTCAAGAATAGGTCTTTCAAGGCTTGATCGTTCCACCCCGAGTCCGTCACGTACTGTCTGAACGTAGCACAATATTCTTCCGCCATTTGTCTACCCTGATGGAGGGATAACAAGTGGGAAACCGCTAACGCAGGTCGGTCTGGTTCATCATAAATCTGACCCAGTGCAGAAAAAAAACTGTCCAGAGAAGAGCGCAGAGGTGAATCAGGAGGTAAGGAAAGCGCCCAATTTTGCGGGTCACCCCGCAGGAGAGGCATAACCAACCCCACCTTTTGCGCTTCTGTCCCAGAGGACCGAGGTTGTAAAGAGAAATAAAGTTTACACCCTTCCCGAAATGAAAAAAATTTCTTACGATCGCCAGAAAAAAGGTCGGGAAGGGGAACCTTAGGTTCAGGTGCAGGTGACTGAACGGCCGGAGGTGGAACCGGGGCCGTAGCATGCACGTCTTCCTGGACCTGAAGGCGGATAGCCAGATCTTGAACCAACTTGGTCAAGGCCTGGACCTGTGCGACCACAGCTGACATAGGCTCCATAGGTGGAGTGAACGTAGCTGGACGTATGCAGGTTGCAGGACTCTTTTGGGCCAGTGTTTCTGTCAGGGCTGGGATACACAGATAAGGGGTAAGTGATCCCTAAGCTTAATCCCAACCCCTTTCCCTGCCTATTGCCTACTCAGGCTAACCCCTGAGTCGACAACCTGAAGACTTGAAATACACTAGCAAAAGTGCAGGGGAAGGGAAGACAGACAAGACAGACAAACAAGAACCAAATGGATAGTCAGATAGCCACGTCAAAACCAGGAAAGTATGTCAAGAACAAAATCAGCAAGCAAAGAGTAGTCAAAAAACATGCCAAGGGTCAAAGAACAACTAGAAACTAAACTGCAGAGCACAAATGACAAACCAGGTAGTAGCATGGAGACTCCAAACACTGGCAGCAAGGTTAACATTTGAGGGCCTTAAATACCTAGCAGACCCCACCCAACCAGCTGACTGGGAGGAGAAAGCAAGGAACAAAACTTAACTCATGAGATACCAAATGAACAGAAAATAAACAGACTATATTGCTCGCGTTTTCCGGCGACCAGAAACAGGCCGCGAGCGAGTGTGCACACCAGCCCAGTCCCTGGCACTTATGATCGTCGCGCGCGTCCCCTGCCTGGGACGCGCATCCACAGCCAGAGACCGTCGGCTGGAGGAGGAGCCTGACGAAATAGCGGAAGAAGCCTGGCCATGGGCAACCACATCGCCACCAGAGTCAGAGACAGGACCAGCAGGACGGGTGCAATGACTGCCGGTCCTGACAGTCCAAGCCTGGAGTTATGACTGATCAGTGTTTGTCCGCTACAGTCCATTTTGGGTGTCACTGATTTAGGCCTGAACATGTTGTGGCTGGCTAATAAAGTACTTAATGGTGTTACAGACAAAACCCTACTTCGAGAACATGGTTCTTCTATTTGTAATGGTTTCCACACATCTTCTGTTATACACAAGATGGCCTGGGGCTTGATCCCAAAGAAAGAAGTTGAACATCACTCTCAGGTTGGTTCCCCTTTCCTTTGTGGACTGCAAGTGAGGTATTTGGGACGAGCTGGAGAGTTTTGAGTATACAAATCGGAAAGGTGGATGCGGACTACCAAAACAGGTGCAGGATCTGTAAGATCTGCAAAGATCCTCAGCTGGGGAACACTAGTGCTATAAGAAACTGAGCACAATAATATTAGTGTTTAGTTTAAGGTTTCATCTTTATGACATGTACTGTGTAGGTCTTATGTATTGTGATATTCTTCTCTATCCCTGTATGCATGATTATTAACTATTCAACATGACTGGTGGTCCAGTAAGATGTACTTCTCTATTGCTGACATTATGGATGTTACTGTTCTGATCTAGGAAGTGAATCTGTGAGCAACAATCAGTTTGCCACTGGTAGAACTGAGGTGCAGAGTGAAATGAATCACCCTGTTCTTCACTCTTAAAGGGAACCTGTCACATGGATTTGACACTTTAATCGTTATCCCTCTCTTTTTACAGTTTTATAAACATGCTTTTTTATGGTAATCCGGGAGGGGCTGCATTACAGTAGTTACTGTTTGGTGGGGGGTATACTAGGCATCTGCAGCAGAAGCGAAGCTAGAGGTTGTCTTTGGGAGATCAGTCAGGATACGACAACCCAGAGGACTATATGAAGATGGGTCAGGGTCGAGGGGTCAAAACCAGAAGGTCAATCTAAAAGTACCAGGCAACATCCTAAAGGGCCAAGATAGCAATGGAAGCCATTGGCAAGGCTAACGTCAAGGTCAGGATCACAGTTAGGTTCAAACACAGGTAAACTAGCTGACATAAAATTCACAGTCAAAGGTTAGCGTCCAGTCTTCTCTTTTAAAGATGTTTCACCATGAAGTCTTCAAATCGGGTTGGTTGTCATAAAAAACAGATGCAAACATCAAGAGAGCAGGTAGCCCTGGCAGGAATGTGTCTCTGGAATGGAATGAGGTAAGTAACATCAGATATAAGGACACGGTTGCATCAATCTGATCTAGGAAGGCAAACCGCTCTTCCTACAGTTCACTCTCATTTTGAGAGAAAAGGGCAGATAGTCATAGCCTTGGAAACACATCTATAAAATATGGTAAGATATTCAATTTTTAAATTAAAATATATTGTTTTTAGATGTGGACACCAGGGTTCACGGGAAGCTTGATATTACAAAACATCATATTGTCTAATTGTAATCCTGCCTGTAATTTTAACAACACAAACAAACCAATCAGATGAAGCTATAGGAGAACATATATATGTAAATGAGTTCTGTAGAAGTGCATTTTTATAGTTTATATACTATTTGGTGTCTGGGGATGCACAACAGAGAGTGATGAGACAGAGATGAAAAAGAGATGATGGACATTGTTATTCCAGCTATTGTTAACTTCCACTATTGCTTTGATAATAAGCACTTAATATGTAAATTTCTTCTCAAAATGTAATTTTGGAGTCTGGTTTTCTTTAGTATCTATTCCCTTTGTTGATTTTAACTGCTTATATTGAATTTAATTCCTTCCAGATTCTAATAATCCAGATAACATTTTCTTCTTTACTTTTGATTTAGCATAACTCATCTTTCCTCTGCTATCAAGAACAGAGGTATTTAATTAAAATGATGTTTAAAATTGTCTAGAGGACTAGAGGATGGGCAAAGCTCAGGTAGAATGTTAGAATATGTAAATTTATGCAAATAGTAAATCAACTATATATATATACAGTATAACATTCAAATCCTGGGGCAGCACACTCCAATATGGTATTGATACAGGTGCCAGCATAAATGCCCTTGATTCTGGGTTCATCAATGTAGGAGAAGAAGTTCCATGGTACTCCTGAAGATATAGTGAATTCATGTGTGAATAAAGGACATTTGTGTTTTTCCCCTATATTTTTCTTCTTATATTTCCATTCCCCTATCTACAACATGGCAAGACAAGACCTTTTGCTCTTTGAGAGCAGTTACATGGGCCATAGATACAATGGACAGGAGCTGGCCTAATTGACTTCTATTGGAGAGTTTTCTAGGCATGGAGGGAGTAGTTAAGCTGTGATATAGTAGACCCTGTTTTATTACGTAGATGATATCTGTCTTTGTAATCCTGCCTGTGATGACAACGTGATGACACCGAAAAGTTACCTGTATAGAGCAGGAGGTCGTGGCATTTTATTAGGCCTAGAGGTCAATGCAAAAACTGCAGGATTTTAGTTTTTTGTGTGTGACATTAAAAGTTTAAACAAAAAACACCAAAAATTAAAAAATATATATGTTTAACATAAATGTGACTAAAGCAATAAGTTATTTTCTGATTATACATTCACTTTAATCAAATTGCAAGAACTCTCCTAAAGATCCAATACAGGTCACCACCAGCTCTTCCAAAAAACATCACTTTCTGCAATTGCTAAATCAATGGTTATTATTGTCCATCATGTCTATGGTATTAACATACACAAAAGAGCAGTACACTGAGTGTATCCACTCTTAGTAGGCATTTGTCTGAGAGAAAATTCATAAGATCATGAGAAGAACATACAAATTCTAACGATACGGATACAAAGTGTGGCACAATCCTGACAGATAAAAACCTGACACAGGCTTCTTCTTGTATGGATGATGGCAAAATCTGGGTAGGGGTTAAGAGATGGGGGAGGGGAGGTTGCCTTGCAGGAGCTTGGGGAAATGGGCTTGTGTGCTGTCTTTGAGAAGGTGTTGTGGCAATGGCCTACTCTGCTAAACTCTGCTAAAAAAAATCCACGGAGAAAAAGGATGCTCCAGATTGATTTTCAGATCCATGGATCATGACCGTTATGTTGTGGATTTGTTGTAGAGTTTCCTTGCTGATTTCACCCCTTCACTCCCTATGCGTGAACTCTAGGTCCACGGCAGAAAATTGCACCACACATAGACACAGATAAAGGAACAAAGGTAGTATAAAATTGGACTGTGTAGGAGATAAGTAATGCAGTAAAGACTTAATAGAGGTACAGATATATTTCAGTATAGTATAATCACTTTCTCAGGAGCAACTTAACAGAGAACAGAGAAGGTTTCTGAGGTTTGAAAGCTATCATAACTAATGAATTACAAAACCTTTTCACTATCAGGCAGTCAGCAGTGCTAGAAAGTATTTTAATGGTGTAATAGTAAAGGGTAATAATACGTGAGAGGGAGATCCAACTGAACTAGGTAAACAGAGATGTACTTCTGACTGACCAAAACTTACTTGGGTATGTCACTTATGCAGCCATCATGCCCAGCTTATAGTTCGTCATCTCCTCTAAATTATTCTATAAAGGCTATGAACACATCAAAAGCAAGGTCAACAAGATGCCATATGGTAAATGTAGCTACATCATTCAATGAAAACATTGTTAGAAATGTGTAAAGGTCTGGAAGGGACAAGGCAATGTCCCATGTCATTGTACTAGACTTGCCATCAATGGACTCTTGATAGTTCATGGCTCATAAGGCTGTTATCCATATTGAAAATTGAAGTCAGGAAGACTAGAGAAAGAAGCACACATAGAATAGCATACAAAACCTTTGAACAATTTAAAAACCTTTACAGACCACTCCTAATTGCAGATCCCGCCCACCTGGCATTCACTAGTGAGTTGCCACATCAGTTGAGTACTCCATTCTCCTGATCATCTCTTAACTTCAGAGCTGTTAGCATCAGATAAATACAGCAGGGGGATCTAGGAAGCTATGCTGGCATGTGCCCCATGATAGTTGTTACAGTGGTGGCTTGCAGCCACTGATGCTCTTTTTACCTAACTTGGTGGCCTGGACCTGCCTCCCACTGGGGTCTGCTTGCCATTTAGGCCTCTTCTCCTCTGACCATAGGGCATGCACTCACACTCCCTCTGGCTCTTACAGTGCCAGCTGGCTCACCGATATCTTCACCAGGTGAAATTTGTTGCTTGCCACAGTGGTTCCACACCCACTGTCATAACAAGTGGTTAGAGTCCCTATTCCCCTGAACCATAGCTACACCTAGGGCAGCATAGTTTACCATGCTATTGTGTCAAGCAAACAACTCATATATCACTGTAAAGGAGGTGGAATATAGCCCAAAGTGGACTCCATTTGCCTCATACACCTGAATGAATATGAGAAGGCATATGATTGAATACAGTTTTGGTTTTTCAAGCATATACCCAGCACCTAAAGCCCCAACTGCTATTATGGATATAAGAGAACCATACAGGTATATAATATTGGAGAACTACAACCCCAGCATGCCCTGGCTGTTATTTGGGCTCTCAGGTGATATTACAGGAAGTAGTGTATGGAGTTGAACTACAACTCTTAACATTTAACTAGCTCCCAACACTCACACTGGATCCATGACTTCATTTACTTCTCCTCCATACAAGCACAATAGCTCTGCAATAGCTCAGCCATCACTTATTCTTTCCAATACTGAACCAGATTAGGCTTGACAGGTTAGGTTTGCCAACAGTTCCAGGACTCAGGGAAGTCTCCCCATTTTTCAAGAGTGTCTCAGATAATGTGATCGATTTGGCAAGTATGGTATTTTCGTATTCTCTTGTTATAGAGAGACAACTGATCTCTTAAGACAGAGCGATCCTCCTTTCAATGTTCTAGATCAAAGAGATACTAGGACATAAACATCTAAATCTTAAAGGGGACATTTACTGTACTTTGGAAATTCCTTTTTGTTAGAACAGTCACCCAGCGATAGCATTGTTGACATCAGTCCTGAATCTGCAGGGACTTTCTCTGGTTTCCTGGGTTAAAAATAGATGGGGCTTATACATACACCTCCTAGAAAAGGGCAGTCCCACACAGTTTGGGATGTTCCCAGGACAGAGCCTATTTGTCTCAAATTTTCTAAGTTGGTAAATATGCAATAAGCATGATGATCTCCTGCTAGGACCTCCAGCAATCAGTTGTAATCTCTATGACAACCCGGCAACATTTTCTCTGCAGTGCAACCATAGAGGAAATAACGTCCTCCAGGATGTGCTACTCTGTGTGGCCATGCTATGTTCTGGATAATAGATGAGGATAGTGAACATGAGGTGCCTACATCTCTGTAATACAATATAGGGACTTCATGTGCTGCCCCACATGTGGTGTGCACATGTCTTTGCCATGTCCATGATGCCTTCCATTCATTCATTCACTTCTTCCCTGCCTGCAATGATTGAGGGGGAGGAGGGAGATGCAGCTGCAGTTTCTCAGTCAATCATTTGGTTAAAAAGTGTGAGATATGGAGGGGATGGAGACAGCAGAAGAGAGACAGCGTTGGTGCACACAGCACAGCATTGACATCACATCAGAAAAAAATCTCTCCACTCAAAAATGGAGAGAGAGAATGTATTTTAGTAAAAAACAATGGGAAGTTAAGGTTTCAAAATATTCAGTGGGAACACATTTCACTGCACTACATCTTATACACATCTACAGGTGTCCAAAAACAAACAAAAAAACAACAACACAATATTTCTATTTTGCAAAAACAAAAATCTACTACCAGTCAATGCAATAAAAACTTTACAAGAGCCAATGCTCAGGAGGCATCTTTTCACATTTCAGGAGCAATGACATGCCTTACCGGCCTTCTGTTTCTCTTTGTTTTACTCACGGACACTTTTGATGCAATCTTAATTATCTGTCCTGGTTACAAAGGTTTTGCACGTGCAAACTCTTCAACTGAAAGCCACCCCTTCATACATAAGAATAGCAGATTTAGTTCTTGTGGCATTCTGAGAGGATTCACAGCTGCTGATCTACACAAATTCATTTTTGATCATTCCACAGTCATCTTTTACACCTTCTTGGGTTATATGAGGTTTTCACTGAGTTGCTCACCCTCCTTATTGCCTTTGGCTGGTTTGTCTCGCTGTAGTTTGCTTGGATCAGTGTGAAGTGCAGGTGATGACAGGCTGAAGAAAATGTCATTTGTTGAAGGAATTGTTGATATTCTTTCACAAGTAATAAAAGCAAGAACATATGGGAATTGTCTGTACCTCACATACTATTCTATAATCATCAATGCTCAATTTTTTTTAGTCTGTATAGTATTCACTGGTAAGAGCAGGTGCTGTGTTGTGGCGGTGGGGGTCGCCATGTGGCTCTGCGTGAACTTTGAGTAGAGTCTGACTCAACAGAGGTGACTTTAACGGTGAGTCGGCCTATGTCTTTTGATCAAGACATATACAAAGTGCCCTTATACAGTTTATATATGATGCTGAGAAGCAATAGATCAGCGCATGACATTTAAATGTGTGATCCATGTCTTTTTCTCCACTGTCTAATATTGACTGAAGTATTAATCATTTCAATGATCATACAACAGGGATAGGGAACCTCCGGCCCATGGGATCATTTCAGGCGGCCCCCGGCTCCCTGCTCCCCTGCTAGAACATATAGTCCGAATGCTAATGACCGCTTCCATTATGGCCTGCGACTGATTTAACAAATATCCAAATGGCCCTTGGCAGTAAAAAAGTTCCCCATCCCTGCCATACACAGGGTATCCTATAAATGTTAGATAGATGTAGGTCCTACCTCTGGAACCTTCCATTCACTTCTAAGGGAAGTCCAAAGCACGCTTGTTTCGTTGTTGATGAAACTCTCATACTAATGAATGGAGGTGGAATTCACATCTATCAGACATCTTTGGCATGGTGTCTGATATGGAAAGGAAAAACTTGTAAACATACCAACAATGATTGTAATGCTCCTTGCTTCAGAGCTCCACCGTGCTTCACTATAAACACATGCATCATGAGTAAGGGAGTGTGGTCCCCTGAAATGTCACACGGAATAAGAAGTAGAAGGCACATTGTGTTCCGTGTTAGCTTTTAAAGAAAATATACCCATGTACTGATGTCATGGGGAGCCAGGGAAGCGCCAAATCCTTGCTGTGCCGCCGGTTTCCCGTACCTAGCTCCGTACGAGACGTGGCAGAGGTCCCCATTCCCATGGAGATCAGGGGCCGGGGATTACCCGACAGCATACGCTTCCTGGTGTACGCCTGCTCCCTACTAATGTAAAGGGAGTGAGGCAAACCCGTCAGCCTACGCTTTCCAGCGTACCTTCGCTCCCTTCTGGCATACAGAAGGCGGGGTGAACTTGGCAGCGTATGCTTCCTGGCGCTGCTGGTGGACGCCTGCCCCTTAGTGACGTACAGGCAGGGCAGGTGAGCGCGAGCGTGGATAGGCCAGCACTCACCTGCGGAGAACCAGTATTGGGATCATGTGACGCTGGCCACGTCACATGATCCACCTGTGGGCCTGTTTAACAGGCAGCCTGCTGGCCACAGGTTGCCTGTGATTGGTCTTATTTCCATTTCCTGCAATTTGTGAACTACTGCACCTGGTGTATTTAGACTTCGGCTTGTGAATTTGACTTTGTCATCGTCTTATCCTCTGGTACTTCGTTAACTGTCAGCTTTGACCTCAGCTCATGTTTTTGACTTTGCTCCTGTTTGTTTCCCTGGGTTTTGATGTGATTTCTTGGTTTGACTTCGGCTTGTCGACATTCTTATGTCTTATGTTTGTGTTTTGTCTTTTGTCTATTGGTTTCTCCCATTGTTCCCCCTCCCTGTACGCCCCAGCACGTACCTAGGCTAGGCACTCTCGACAAGTTGTATGCTGCTGCCTAGGACGGGCCATGCAAGTAGGCAGGGTCAGTGGTGGGGTTGAGCGCAGGGCTGCACATATCCCTGAATTGTGACAACTGATATAAAAATGAAAATAAAGAAATCAAGGCACTGCTTTTTACCAGAGGATCGTGAGTAGTGATGATTGGCTTACTGATATGATAGTTGAAGGCTACATAATCTGTGCTATTTGAGACTGTGTCCAAGATGGGAAAAAAAACTTTAAGTTCGGAGCCCTGCAAGTGACCATTTCATATATGGTCTGGTTGGCTAGATATCCTAGATTTTCTAGGGTTTCTAGAAATACTAGATTTACATTTTGATGACCTATCCTAAGGGTAGGTCATTAATATGAGACTGCGGTGCTCCATGAGCGCTTAGGCTTCTTCCTAGGTTCATTGGTCACGTGGCCTAGGTACAATTCACCCCCATTCACTTGATATACCAAATAGCTGATCAGTGGGGGTACCGAAATTTGGACCCATGCCAATCTCATTTTGATGACCTATCCTGAGGGCAGGGGCGTAGCTAAATGCTCATGGGCCCTGGTGCAAGAGTTCAACTTGGGCCCCCTTCTCCTTCCCTCAGCGCTTTGTGTCCAGGGACAGGGGTGCACCTAGCCTTTCTGCTGCCTGAGGCAAAAATGGAATACCCCATACCAAATTCTTAACCTAAACCCTTCCTTCAAACCCTACTGTTAAAGGGGTTATCCAACATCTAAAACATGACCCCCAATGCCCAGGCCCCTAAAATGGATTATACTTACCCCACTCCCCGGCACCCGCATTGCTCCTGATCCCCGCATGGCCGCCACTGCATCTCACCATCACGTGGATCAAAACTTCTGGTGACGTTGCCATCACTATATAGATGACACCCTAAACACACCACACTATATAGAAGACACCCTACACACACACACGGACTATATAGATGACACCCTAAACACACCACACTATATAGAAGACACCCTACACACACGGACTATATAGAAGACACCCTACACAACACACACCGCACTATATAGATGACACCCTATAAACACACACAAATCGCACTATATAGATGACACCCTATATACACACCACACTATATAGACGACACCCTATACACACACTGCACTATATAGATGACACCCTTTACACACACACACCGCACTATATAGATTATACCCTATATACACACACACCACACTATATAGATGACACCCTATACACACACACTGCACTATATAGATGACGCCCTATATACACACACACCACATGATATAGACGACACCCTGTACACACACTGCACTATATAGATGACACCCTATACACACACACTGCACTATATAGATGACACCCTATACACACACACTGCACTATATAGATGACACCCTATAAACACACACTGCACTATATAGATGACACCCTATACACACACACCACTATATAGATGACACCCTATACACACACTGCACTATATAGATGACACCCTATACACACACTGCACTATATAGATGACACCAGATACACACACCACACTATAAAGATGACACCCTATACACACACTACACTATATAGATGACACCATATAAACACACACTGCACTATATAGATGACACCCTATACACACCACACTATATAGATGACACTCTATACACACCACACTATATAGATGACACCCTATACACACCACACTATATAGATGACACTCTATACACACCACACTATATAGATGACACCCTATACACACCACGCTATATAGATGACACCCTATACACACCACACTATATAGATGACACTCTATACAC
Source organism: Rhinella marina (assembly GCA_900303285.1). Lineage (NCBI taxonomy): Eukaryota > Metazoa > Chordata > Amphibia > Anura > Bufonidae > Rhinella > Rhinella marina. The sequence goes on from ONZH01028034.1 coordinate 13,633, forward strand.
ACACTGCACTATATAGATGACACCCTATACACACACACACACCGCACTATATAGATGACACCCTATACACACACACACACCGCACTATATAAATGACACCCTACACACACACACACACACCGCACTATATAGATGACACCCTATACACACACACACCGCACTATATAAATGACACCCTATACACACACACACACTGTACTATATAGATGACACCCTACACACACACACTGCACTATATAAATGACACCCTATACACACACACACCGCACTATATAGATGACACCCTATACACACACCGCACTATATAAATGACACCCTACACACACAAACACTGCACTATATAGATGACACCCTATACACACACACCGCACTATATAGATGACACCCTATAAGCACACACTGCACTATATAGATGACACCCTATATACACACCACACTATATAGATGACACCCTATACACATACACCACACTATATAGATGACACCCTATACACATACACGGCACTATATAGATGACACCCTATACACATACACCGCACTATATAGATGACACCCTATACACACACCGCACTATATAGATGACACCCTCTAAACACACACACAGCACTATATAGATGACACCCTATACACACACCACACTATATAGATGACACTCTATATACTGACACACAGTGCACTATACAGAGAACACTCTATACACACACTGTACTATATAGATGACCCCTATAAACACATCACACACATAGAGATGACCCCTATACACACCACACTATATAGATGACCCCTACATTACACACTGTATAGATGGCCCCTATACACACCACACTATATAGATGACCCATATACACACCACACTATATAGATGACCCCTATACACACATCACACACTGTATAGATGGCCCCTATACACACCACACTATATAGATGACACCCTATACACATACACCGCACTATATAGATGACACCCTATACACACATCACACACTGTATAGATGGCCCCTATACACACCACACTATATAGATTACTCCTATAGACACATCACACACTGTATAGATGACCCCTATACACACATCACACACATAGAGATGACCCCTATACACATACACACATAGATGACACTTACCCTCTCCATGCTGAGTTAGTCCTCCTCCTGTGCCCTGCTTGTCTGAAGGACCTTGATCAGGTGACTCTGACATCACCAAAGGCCCTACATGTTTCTGCTGTAAAACAACTTGTTGCTGCTCACTCTGCATTACAGGCATCCTGTGCAGAAGGAAAGGAACAGGCACAGCCCTCAGCACAGCCTGGAGGAGACCAAAGAGGCCCTGTGGGCCCCCCTGGCTTAGGGGCCCGGTCGCAACTGCGACCCCTATAGCTACATCAGTGCCTGAGGGCCTATGGACAGGGTTACCTTCTTTATGTTAAAATATGATTTTGTTTGTAGATGACTCTCAAGAACATGCAAAGCGAATAGTACAGAAGTACACAAAGTTGGGAGACTTCAATGAATTACTTTGTCACAAATCGTATTCCATTGTATGTAGCTGGCCAAATCATGGGGAATGGCGATCGCACCGCCCACATCACTGAACCCCTTAGATGCTGCATTCATTACTGATCTTGGCATCTGACATTAAAATTGAGAACTTTTAAGGGTTAATCAGGGTTAAAAAATACATACCTTATCCATTTGCTTTGAGTAAAAGGCCATTGTGGCCATCTTGATTGAAGAAACCATGCGAAATCTCGTCCAGTGACGTGATGAGGTCATTATGCTGGCTGGGCCCGTTGATGTCATCACTGATGACATCACTGTGGCCAGCCAGTACAGTAATATGGTGACTCACACAAGATTTCACACGTTTTATTCAAGATGGCCGCAATGGCCTCTACCCAATCAAATGGATAAGTTATGTACACCAGGAGTAGACAAAGGCTAGGTGAGTATATAAGAAACCCAGAATCTGGCTCATTGGTAACATGAGGTGTTAAAACATGATATAGTGTATCATGAAAGATTGTAGAAATATTTAAATTTTGTACATTCTCCATTTATTTGCATAAGCATCAGTAATTCAATGTTTCTTGAATGTGCCCTTGAGAGAAACTTACAGAGTGACATCGGTGACTTTCCTTTCAAGGAGACTGTTATGTACAAAATTCCTTATGATAATTTGTTTGCAATTCGTCTTTGAACAATGTGTTTGGAAGAACCGCTACCGTTTTGAAGGTCAGTCGTTTGGCGGATGTCCTTAGAAGACACTTCAGCATTGTTCAAAAAATACAATATCATGGCATAATACAGCTAAATTCAGAAAGCTTCTTCCAGATTTAAAAAGGAGAACGTGCTGTTCTAGCTCAAGCAAGCATGTGTGCAATATCAGGGCACATACAGGACGAGCCGTTGCCATGCATGAAACATGGTTACTGAATTCTCAAGAAATGGAATGCATAGAATGTTGTGTATTATTTAGATAATGAAGAGACTTCAACCTGTTGAAAAAATAAATGGGAAAGTTAGGGGAAAATAAATCAATATAATATTTTTATTAAAATACACCAATATAATATCACTATTATTGATATCTATCCTTCTAAAAACGGATGATATTGACCTGCAGCATTGCTCACTAGTGATGTAAGGTGACATATATGTACCTCTCACACTATCTTATAATAGAAATGAAGGAAAACTCCATTCTCTATGTTGCCCCACCACATGTACCTGGATAGTAATAGCTTTCATCATTTTGTATACTAATATACCGTAAATGGTGTAAGTACAGATAATAGTGTCTCCTTGTCTTAGGGTCCAGCTTGAAGGTGCTGTTGACTGCACGTGGTCAAGCTATCCCACCCATTGCAGCCAATAACCTCATGATTTTGCCGTAAAATTGTGTGACCATTACTGTAGGTGAGCGTGGCTTGGCTACATGCGGCATATTGGCCATACACTTAAAGGGGTATTCCCTTCTTAGACAATGGGGGCATATCGCTAGGATATGCCCCCATTGTCTGATAGGTGTGGGTCCCACCGCTGGACAGAGCGGGAAACGCTGTGCCTGAAGGACCCCAGGTTTCCCGGGGTCCGGCCACCACCAGACGCAGCTCCCCGCTGCTCCCATAGAAATGAATGCGAGCGCACCGCGCATGTGCAGCCACCGCTCCCATTCATTTCTATGTAGCCGTTGGAAATAGCCGAGCCAGCGCTTGGCTATTTTCGGCGGCCCCATAGAAATGAATGGAGGGCGGCTGCACATGCACAGTGCGCCCTTCCTCACTGTTGGGGCTCCGTTCTTTCCATACTCACCTTATCCATCTGAGCGCAAAGAGGCTGGCGTAGCCATCTTGATTGAAGATCCACTGGGAAATCTTGCATGGTCAGCATGGTGACGTCAAATGTTCACCGCACACGAGATTTCATACAGGATTTTCAGGCTCAAATGAATGAGGTGAGTATGATTTTTATTTTTTTCTTACCACCATTTCAGGGAAAATGTATTCGTTACCATGAATCAACAAATCGAATTTTCCCTGAAATTCGGATCTAAGTCCCTTTCGGATAGTTCAATTGGAGAAGAGTGGCACTGTTTCTGGAAAACAAATGAACAAATTTCAGCACAACCTATTTACATATGGTTACTTGACTTATAGAAATTTCCCCCCAGCCAGCAATAAAATATTTAAAGAATGTACATTCATCCATTTCATACCCCATACCTTCCGGCATCGCTGCTGAGCTCCTCCAGGCCACTGCAATCATGATGTCATCTTCTTGCCTGTATACACCAGACACTGCTGCAGCCAATCTCTATCACTGTCTTCAGCAGTATGGGCCATAAGACTGCTAAAGCCAGTCATTGGTTGCAGCGGTCACATGGGGAATTGGGGAATACGGGCACATCATTGCTGCAGCCAGGGGCATAACTAAAGACTCATGGGCCCTGGTGCAAGAGTTCAGATTGGGGCCCCCTTCCCTCAGTGCTTTGTGGCCAGGGGCATGGAAGGCAAAAATTGAAACAGCACCCCCCCACACACATGCCAAATTGTTGACCTGACCCCTTCGCTCCAGCCAGAAATGTAACTTGACCAGCATGCACTTTCTATAATACTGGTGTCTTTTTATGTGGCACAAGGGTCTTTAGGCCCCATCAGTCTCCTGGGCCGGGTAGCAACTGCTACCTCTGTACCACTTATAGCTACGCCCCTTGCTGCAGCCAAATAAAGCTAACCCACTGGGTAGGAGGAGAGAAGTAGCCCTGGAAGAGACAGTGAATAAGGTGGGAGATCAGACGTTCTTATACTATGACAATAATTCGGAAACCATTTCAAGCCATGTTCACGAGCACCAAAAAACTATTGTCCAGGCATAAAAGAGGAACGCAGTGATGTCTATACAATTTAAACACTGCTTTTACCCCAAAATGTTATCTGTACTTTTTTTAATAGCTTTCATTATGATACCGTCCATTTTTATATTTCTTATTTTCTGCGTTTCTTATGATATTGTACATTTTTATATTTCATATTTTCTGGCACTTTAATATGATTCTTGCAGTTATTCATCCATTATTAGCCATAGCATATGCTGCCAGGAAGGCAGTGTGTGTCTCTGCATCATTTGGGAATCATTTGTGATGTACTGTAATACATTGTCAATATTGCTTCTGAGAATGGACAGGCAGGATATGTTTAAATTTCCTGTGGGCCCCCATGCTCATATGCTATACCATTAAGAACTGATGCAATGAACTCATACTGCTGATCACCAACTTCCTTTACAAAGATACTTTCCCTGCGCCTTGATCATATTTTGTTCTGATAAGTAGTGTACGACCATAGTAATAAACATCACGTATATGACCAGCATTAGGAGAATGAAAATCGTTACCAATTATAATACCCATGCCATATTTTATGACTACACGTGTTCTGCATTGAGGCTTTTGGCTGAAACCTTATCTCTTCTGCAGTGTATGATTGAGGTATGCAAGTAGGATTTAATATTATGATTAAAGAAAGCAAACCCTTTGTGCATAGAGCTAATGCTAACGTGCAAGCAGATGTTTGCTGGCTTAATAAACTAATTGCATATCATTCTTGAAATTTTCCAGAAATTCCTATGCTTGTGAATATTTCCACTTCATAAGGCAAACATCGGAGGGAGACATATTATTTACGATTTGCTTTTAGAAATTAAGACAATCACAAATCTACTATTACTGATAAGGCAAAGGTGACAACTTTCCTCATGTCAACTTTTTGCCCCATGCTGATTGGGTGCCACCGTCAGACAAATCCTTTCCCAGGTCTGCTATGTACCAGACCGCAGTTATCCAGATTCCCTCTTTGTTAGGGCTCATGCACACAAACGTGGTTTGGTTCTGGCTCGGATGCTGCCGTGTGCTGTCCGCATCCGTTGGTCCGTTCCGCGGAGCCGCAAAAAAATAGAACATGTCCTATTCTTATCCGTTTACCGGACAAGAATAGGCATTTCTATTATGGGTGTCCTGTTCCATTCCGCAAATTGTGGAAAACACATGGACAGCATCCGTGTGTTACGGATCTGCAATTAACGGACCATTCGTGTGCATCAGCCCTTAAACAGAGCGTTGCCAGCTCTTTCATGACCCAGAAAACTCCTTTCTCAGGTCTTCGTGTGTCGAATCAACATTTGGCAAGGTCAGACAAAAGCATTGCTCTCTGCTCTGCAATCTTGTTTCCTGTGTAGTTTTCTCAGATAGGACACGCCCATATTGTCTTATGTCTTGAGTACATTTTTTCCAACAAAAAACATTGTGGGGTAGGTCCTCCGGAGCTGCCTCTGTATAATTCATTACTGTTCAGCTTTCTGCTGGTTGTCTAACTCATGACCTGGTGTAAAGGAGGCAGAAACACAACCGTGAGCCACAGTCTACACTGTTATCTTCGAGAGGATTTTTTTCTAGCTAAAATCCTTAATAGTATTCTTCTTTACTGGTATAATGTACTAGTGTATACAAAGAAATGGAATGAGACAGCACTCTAAAATGGTGAAGAAGTAGGTGGACCACTTTATTCACCCAACTTGCAACATTTCAGCCCAACACAATGAAGCCCTTCTCAAGCCTTTTTAATTTTAATTTTTTTAGTACTAGTGTATACAGATATATTGCTATATACTGGTGCATTATAGGTGAAATAAAACTGTAAAGTAAAAGTCAAAGTTTATTCGATAGTTAGTGAAACATAAATTAAATTATAAAATTAAATACATTTTTGTATTACATTTTTGTAGATTCACAAAACAATGAATAAAATAGACATATTTGGTATCTGCATTATGTGACAATTTACCATACAGTGAGCACATTATCTACCAAATGCTTTACTCCCCAATTCTTTAACCCCCTAAAGACATTTGCAATACATTTACAGCGTAATGGCCATTTGCAGCAGGTGCTGGTTGACAGCTCACATCCACCTACAGTGACCAGGTACAGAAATAACTCTGATACCGGTCATTTAACCCCTCAGGTGCCACGGGCTCTGAGTGGTTAGTCAGAGGGAGGGGACTTAATCTGATCTCTGATTGACCAGCAAAATTGTAGGGTCTCGATCAGTTGTAATGGCAGCCTGGTGCCTTGTGAATGCTCCCAAGCCTGCCATGATTATCTTCTTATTAAGCCTTGCCATAAGTATATGGCGTTGCATTTTCAAGTCCTCTAGAGCTGCTAAAAATAAAAGTAAAACCATTTTTAAAATAAAATCAAATGTATTAAAAATAAAATTTCAATTGTCTACCTTTCCCAATTTTACATATAAAAATAAAACTATAACTGCAATCACCACATCTAAAAACATCTAACTTTTAAAATAGGAAAGTATTTAACTTGCTTGGTAAATGATGTAATGTAAATTTTTTAGTCACCGTACACGTTGAAAAAAATTGAATGCAAAGTGATTAAAAAGTTGTATGTACCCTCTAGCCCTGCAAAAAAATAATAAAAACAAAAATCAAGCCCTAACTCAGCTCTATAGATGGAAATATAAAAAAGTTATGGGTGTCAGAACTAAATTATTTTTCAAAGTTTTTTAAAATTTTTAATAGATAGTAAAGCAGAAGAAAAAGTATATAAATTTAGTATCACAGTAATCATACTCGTGGTTTGAGCACACAGTGAATGCCATAAAAACAGGGCCCAAAACAATGGCAAAATTATGAGGGGGGGGGTGGCAATTTTGCCCCAGCAAAGTTTTCCTCCCCATTTTCAAATACCTGATATGGTTAATTAAATGGTGGCATTAAAAATACAATGGTCCAGCACAAACAAACCTTCATATGGGTATGTAAAGGGAAAAGTAAAAACAAGTTATGGCTCTTGGATGTGGGAGTTAAAAACAAAAATGAAATAATGACAATTTTTGTATGATGCCAAGGGATTTATGTGCCATACAAATGCTTGTCCAACTATCCAGACCACTCCTTTCCCTGGTGTCTATGTGCCTGGCATTCCTGTATGTAAGATGCCAAATTTGACTGCAACTCTTCTTCTAAAAAATGTGTATCCTTTACAGGTTCAGTACGATTACTGTTACTGTTATGTGACTAATTACTGAAGAAAATTCCAGGGTGAGTTTTTTTTATGTAACCTGCTACATCATGTAAATGTTTCACACTTGTCATTTAAGGGTCCATTCACACGTCTGCATGTCATTGCCTATCATTGCATGAAATGCCTTATCTTGTCCGTGGCTTGTTCTATTTCTTTTCGGGGTCGCGGAACGGAAGTGCGGATGTGGACAGCACATTGTGTGCTGTCCGCATCTTTTGCGGCCCCATTGAAAAAGAATGGGTCCGCACCTGTTCCACAAAATTGTATCATACGGATGTGTGAATGGACCCTTAAGGTGAGTTCAAATCTCGTTTCATTTTCTGTTCTTCTGATTCGCCAAAAGCAACAAAAGAAAAAAATTGTGTAAAATAGGGATCATGTTACATTTTTGACATCCGTTTGAGCCATTTCCGTCTGAGATCCGTTTTTTTAGACGGAAAAAAAAGTAATGCATGTCAGCCTTTTTTTCCATCCATAAATGGATCTCAGACGGAAATGGCTCAAACAGATGCCAAATGTGCATAACAGATGCACAGGATCTTGCTGTATATGGTTGCCAGGTTTCAGATGCCTACTACACATGGTGATACAAGTGCATCTCAATAAATTAAAATATAATCAAAAAGTTGTTTTTTTCAGTAATTCTATTCATAAAGTGAGACACATATATTATATAGAGTCATTACAAATAGAGTGAACTTTTTCAAGTGTTTATTTCTGTTAATGTTGATGATTATGGCTTACAGCCAAGGAAAACCCAAAAGTCATTATCTCAGAAAATTAGAATATTATATTAGACCCACTGTAAAAATTTTTAAACGCAGAAATGTTGGTCAAATGAAAAGTATGTACAGTAAATGCACTCAATACTTGGTTGGGGGGTCCTTTTGCATAAATGACTGCATCAATGCGGCGTGGCATGGAGGTGATCAGCCTGTGGCACAGCAAAGGTGCTATGGAAGCCCAGGTTGCTTTGATAGCAGCATTCAGCTAGTCTGCATTGTTTGGTCTGGGGTCTCTAATCTTCCTCTTGACAATACACCATAGATTTTCGATGGGGTTAAGGTCAGGGGAATTTGCTGGCCAATCAAGCACAGTGATACTGTGGTTATTAAACCAGGTATTGGTACTTTTGGCAGTGTGGACAGGTGCCAAGTCCTGCTGGAAAATAAAAATTCCATCCCAAAAAAGGCAGAGGGAAGCATGAAGTGCTCTAAAATTTCCTGGTATATGGCTACACTGACTTTGGTCTTAATAAAACACAGTGGACCTACACCAGCAGATGACATGGCTCCCCAAACCATCACTGATTGCGAACACTTCACACTAGACCTCAAGCAGCTTGGATTGAGTGCCTCTCCACTCTTCCTCCAGACTCTGGAACCTTGATTTCCAAATGAAATGCAAAATTTACTTTCATCTGAGAACAACATCTTTGACCACTGGGCAACAGTCTGGTTCTTTTTCTCCTTGGCCCAGGTAAGACGCTTCTGGCATTGTCTATTGGTCATGAATGGCTTGACACATGGAATGCGACAGTTGTAGACCATGTCCTGGATCGGTCTGTGTGTGGTGGCTCTTGAAGCACTGACTCCAGCAGCAGTACACTCCTTGTGAATCACCCCCAAATTTAGGAAAGGCCTTTTCTTAACAATCCCATCAAGGCTGCGGTTCTCCCTGTTGCTTGTGCACCTTTTCCAACCACCCTTCCACTCAACTTTCCATTAATATTCTTGGATACAGCACTCTGTGAACAGCCAGCTTCTTTAGTAATGACCGTTTGTGTCTTACCCTCCTTGTGGAGTGTGTCAATGACAGCCTTCTGGACATCTGTTAAGTCAGCAGTCCTTGTGGAGTGTGTCAATGAAGCCTTTGCAGCTGTTTTAGGTTAATTATTCTAATTTTCTGAGAAAATGAATTTTGGCTTTTCCTTGGATGTAAGCCATAATCATCAACATTAACATAAATAAACACTTGAAAAAGTTCACTCTGTTTGTAATGACTATATAATATATGTGTTTCACTTTTTGAACTGAATTACTGAAAAAAATACAACTTTTTGATGATTATTGAGATGCACTTTTTTTTATCATAGATACCCCGGAGTGAGTCATATACCCTCAAGCAGATTGTAACATTATTTAAGACTCACCATGTAAGTTGAGATACTGCACTGTAATGTGTGGGCAATGTAGAGTTCAATTGTCAAGTAACGCAGCAATACTGGTCTGAGTCAGGGGTGAGCATAGCAGTCACACCTAAATCGGCCTCACACTAAGCAGCACATTCCTGTGAAGAGATATATAGAGGTACCTCAGAGGACCTCATGGGTGGATTTAGTATGGCAGTGTAGAGACAGCTGGGAGATGCTGTAATAGCTGGTGTAGGAATAATCAACCAAAACTGCATGGTAGCTAGCTAGCTGGTATAGGTGAGGGGGCACTCACAAATGTGTGCACTACTTCATTCCCAAGAGAGTGTTAGAACAGCAGTAATACCCTTAGATGAAGGGTAGCCTGAACTGGGATAGCCGACTTGCACTTTTTAGCCTCCGTACCCTTAACGGTCAGGGGACCTGTGAGTTGCCAGGTCAGGAGGAACAAATAATCAAGCTTGTTGCAAGTAGAAATGCATGTGTTGAGCATGGAGTAACAAATGGTGGGGTAGAGTGTGTTGAAAGGAAAGGAATGACGACCTGTAGAGTAACTGGTGCAAAGTGGGAATTAGTGCACCAAACAGAGATTTGCTGTGGTCTCAAGCAGCAAAGCCATTTTAACTACTGACCTTTGGAGGAAGGCTCAAAGAGTATGCCTGTTGCCACTTTTTTGGTGGAAATATATTATAGACTGGCAGTTTACACTGGTCTGCGATTTCCCCGGCATTGCTGGAAGTGGCACCTAATTTATGGCTAGGTACAGGCCTCGTGATATAGTAGGTTCTTTGGCCAGCAGCCCAATGACCACACCCCCTCCCTACCCTAGTCACAAACCCTTTTTTAGGACATGGTAAGGGCGGCACAGAAATGCCAAAAATGCCACTCGTGACAAAATTTCACAAACAAATTCGATTTGTTACGAATTTGTTCATTCATCAGGTAAATCAGCGGCACCTTTACACCGGCAGACTATTTTACAAAAAAAATAACTTTTTCGGACGTAGCGGGTGCGATAACACTGCTTGCTCCCCATCATTGTACCCCTCAGATGCTGCATTCATACATGATTGTGGCATCTGAGAGTAATAATACAGTGTAAAATTCACATTAAAAAAATGTAATTATACTTACTGCCTCCATTTGCTCGCTACGGGCCAGCCGCCGCCATCTTGCTTGAAGGTCTTGCGAGAAAATCTTGCGTGGCCCGAGGTAATGTTATCACCGATGGTGACATCATACGTCACCACGCACAGGATTTCAGCCGAGATCTTCAATCAAGATGACAGCGGCTGGCCCGTCGTGAGCAAATGGACAAGGTAAGTAAGATTTTTTTTAGTTTTTTAAACTATTTCAGGTTCACCGATTCACTACCGCGAAGTACGCGGAAATTCGGCTTCACGGCAAATCAAATTTATCCTGAAATTCAGATCGAATTTTAATTTGTTGGTCTCTAGTCACTATATTTAACAGAGAACGGATAGCACTCTGACTCAAGGAAGACTATGAAATAGAAAAAACCTACAATCATATCCACTTTGGATGAGAGAACCTCTTGAAATCATCACATCACACGTGTCCAAACCTCCAAGACATCTTAGCACAGGTGTGCAGACCTCCGAGATTCTCATCTGTTTACAGATACATTGTACACTGAATTTCTTTTGTTGCCTTGCAACATTTTTCCATCAAAGTGTTTACACAATCCTTCAGTCTGGTAACATTAGGATCAATTAAAGAAATTAACATAATGACATCATCTTTCATTGGAAGCTCTTTAGTTGGAGATCTTGGACAGCCTATATGCATACTGATGAGACTGTCTTATCATTATGTTCTCTATAAAATATGTTAATAAACCGAGTGTTACATGATTACTTTTTGTCTTGGAGTATGCAGCTGTTCACTCATCATTTAGTAATATTGTGTTGCACTGTGTATTACTGAAATTATTCAAGACAAGCATGTCCCTGAAAATACAGAATTCCGTGCTGCTGTCCGCGACGACACTACCTAGTGGCGGCATTACGATAATACCATCGGTGCTCTGCAATCGCACATACTTTGCAGCTGGAAATTTGAGGCTAAATATGAATTTGAAAATGCAGAGATTTTTACTTTATGCTAATGTGACTGTTTTCCTTCTGTGCACATGTGTTTGGGCAGCTAAGATTATACATTGTCTGTCAGCACAGATGTTTTTTAAAACATTTTCTGCATTTTCTGTACAATACCCTATATAAAGATCTAAGGAATCACTTATATCCTCATACAGAAAAGCAAATAGGATTTTTTTCTATGAAAAGTTTGATAGTGGATATCAAACTGATCTGACTTGCTAATGTTCCAATGCAATCAATTTTAGTCAGCATGCATATGAGGATTTGCCATGCAGATATTTGTGCGGCAGATCCACATCATAATTTCGGTAGCATTAAAGTCAATTATATTTAAAAAAAAAAAACTAACATGTACTTGTTGCAGAATATTTACAGTCATAAAACTGACCTTTTGGTACACATTTTAAAATCCTTAGCATGTCGATTTATGTCGCAGATCTTTAGCAAATTTCATACAAAAATTTCCCATAGAGGGGATGATATTTCCTGCACAAAATCTGCATGATGATGTTTGGATGTGGATTTTGATGCAGATTTTCAAGGATCCTCAGCAAAATCTGCATGTGTTAATTTTTTTAAAAAAATTACACATTTTTAAAATTTAAAAACCTCCCTTGGTGCTTCCCTTGCTCCTTCGCCTGGTTCCATGCCAGTCTGCCTTCTCACTTTCTGCAAAGATATCTCATCCCATGTGACAGCCATATGAGATGTCATTGCAGGAGGCTGGGTTGTACAGAGGCCAGCTTGGGAACAGGCTAAAGGAGCCCCATAAGCTCTGGGGGAGGTGAGCGTTCAGATTTTTCTGTTCACTGCTTGCTTTATGACATGTCGTAGTTTTATTCCAGCCGCCTCTCTGCATTTTTGCTGTGCAGCGGCCGGAACTCTGGCCTGCCCCCCTGCCGGAGAAGACTACTCTCAATGTGAAAGTAGCCTAAAGCAGTGATCTCAAACCTGTGGCTCTCCAACTGTTGCAATCCTATAACTCTCATCATGTCCTGACAGCTACAGGACCCCTACCACCCTGCTATTTGCCTAAGCAACCAGGTTAATCTGTATTTGCTATCCATTTGCCTGAGTTTGCCATTTTTGGCAGCCCAGAGAATTCACTATCCATGTAGGCCTCATGTCCATGGAACTGTCATAATATTGAAGTGCCTGTTTAATATTGTGTACATTTCATCAAAATAGCTCTGTCCACTCTTGACATGGACCCTAAAAGATCTGTGAAGGTGACCTGTGGTATCTAGTGCCAAGATATTAGTATTCAATCCGTTAAGTTTTGTTACTGTGAGGAGAGGCCTCCATGGATCTAACTTGTTTTTTACAAAACATCCTATAGATGCACAATGGGATTGAGATCTAAGGAATTTTATGACCAAGTCAACACTTTGAACATTGTATGAACGCTTTAAACACTGTCACACTTGAACAGGGGATGTCTCACTTTAGAAAATGGCATTTATCATGCATAGAAAGTTAATGCAAGGCACCCCTCAGATGCTGCGTTCATTGCTGATCGCAGTATCTGAGATTAAAAAATGAGGGCTTTCAGCGGTTAATCAGTTAAAAAAATAATAATACTCACCTTATTCATTTGAGCGAGAAGAGGCTGCCATGTTGATTGAAGATTCCTCACAAAATCTTGCACAGTGAGTAATGACGTCATCATGCTGGCCTGCGTCATACGATGGTTGATGTCAGTATGTTTGTATTTTTTAGTGCCATTTGCTGAAGTGAGACAACCCCTCTAAACCAGTGTTTCTCAACTTCAGTCCTCAGGGCCCATCTACCAGATATCCCACATAATGAATACCTGTGGTAAGTCCTGATGCATTCACACTAATTATATCACCTGCTCAATACTAAGGATATCCTGAAAACATGGCTGACAGGTGGGCCCTGATGACCAGAGTTGAGGAACACTCATTTAAACCATTTCTGAGCAATTTTTGCAGCGTGGCTATGATAATACCTCTACAGTACTGTTCTACTAGAATTTTCCCGATATATATCTTGAACAAGATGTTGAGCCCTTCTGACCTATATGATTGGTAAGTATAACATTGTGACCTACTTTTTTTAGTGAATGTTTTTTAAAATAACTTCTAATGTGATCCCTTATGGTTAATGGTGTCATTCCGCTGAACCATAAGGAGCATGGCATGACAGATACATCCCTGAGAAGGACACTTTTTGTCAAAAAGGAGCAATGTCAGGCAACAATTAGTCATGACCTCTATTTTATGATTCATTGGCATATACTGTAATCTGATAAGATAAAGTGGAAGTGGCAGTTTGGGACACTGATATTATCGATGCAATACAATGGAAAAAGTCACATTGAAGCATAGAATATATTAATTGAAGACTATTTATCATGTGCCCTAAAACCCATGGGCTTTACAAGTCTTGAAGGTAATGACACCTCCTAATGAAAACACTTCTCATACCTGCATAAAATATGCATTGATATGGCAGCTTGAAATCAATGTAAATAAGCAATACTCTATTTAAAGGTTGTCGCTATCCAGACAATCCATACTTATTTCTTGAATGTCATATTATACCACAGCAACATAGCTTTGTAATATACAGCAGTAATGACCTGAAAAACTGGGGCAACTCTTAAAAGGTATCAAAAGGTATAAAAATATAGAAACTATATTGCAATCACATATCTCCTATAAAACTAGAGCTAGCTTTCTTATTAGATGATCATGGATTATTCACTCGCTTCCAATATTTTCATACATTGTAAATATAATATAGAAACAGCACTGATTGTACACATCGACTTTAATTCAAAATAAGATTCAATCCACTGTAATGAAAATGCTTTACTGTACCTTGCTGTATAGTAAAATGGCTTGTCCGAGTTAATTAAAAACTCAGGCAGCCCCTGAACATGTAATAAAATAGTAAAAGAATACAAAAGTGATACTTGCCCTATTCTCCCCTGCCTATTTCACTGCTGTGCTCTGATACTCCACGCCGCTGAGGGGGCCTATCATTTAGTCTATGTCCAGAACATGGCCGCCATCTTGAAAGCCACTATATTGGATCAAGAGCAAATTTTTCCAATGGGAAGGAGGTCATGTAGCATATCAAAGAAGACCAAAAGTTTTTCAGAAATCGATTGCCACAATCATGTTTGCAATATCGCTTGTGGTTCAAATGTTAGCAACACAGAAAGTTTCAACAACCAGGAACGTTCCCTGTGAGGCACACTATTTTATGTGTCCAATGTGTTGTCCCTGGTGCTGAACACAGAACTTTGAAGTTTTGAACTTTGAACTGTGTTTTTGAACCAAAAGAAATACTGCAAATCTGACTACAGCAATCAATTTCTAAGAAAATTCTAGTCTTCTTTGATATGCTACATGACCCCCTTCCCATTGGAAAAATTTGCCCTTGATGCAATATAGCGGCTTTCAAGATGACTGCCGTGTTCTGGACATTGCCTGAAAAATAGGCCTCCTCACCTATTACTTGCTGGGGTTTTCAGATATTTATTTTTCATTTTGTATCTGAAAAAGGGTGTCCTGAGACTATTAACTCACCCTGTATGTGGCTAGATCCTGGGGATGGCATATCTCCCAATGGGGGGGGGGGGGGGAGAGGGGTGCAGTATCCCAGAAGGAATACTGCAAAGGGTTCATTGTTGCCAAAGAGTTAATGCAATGTTTTTAGTTAAATGTTGTGATTTATTACATTTATGTACTCAATAGAAATGTATAAGACAACCAGTTAGCAGATTGGCAGACTGTTTGGTCTGGTACGCCCCCTGGATAGTTAGTGAGTCTAGTCTGAGCCGAGCAAGAGACAAGAGCTACGTGTGCTAGCTCATGAGACCTATACCCAAGTTCAAAGAAAGACCTAAGCCCAAGGAAGCAACTCTATTACTAGAGTACCCCTGAGAGAAAGAGATAAGAAGGTCCAGAGCTTTATTCAGGCCTGGCATCGGACTCAGACAGCAAGATATTATACTTGTTTATAGTAAAAAGACTTTGCTGCTCTGAGATGGAATATTGCAAAAGCATCCCCCATACCTTGAGACTGACCATCCGTATCTAATATCTGCACCCCTCAGTCCGGGTATTGCAGAAGGAGTTAATCAGAACCTTACCGCATACCTGTGATTCTGCTGAGAGGCTGCAAAGTGTCTTTAGACAGAAAGACAGGGAGTACTACGACTACCATCATTGTTACTATCTATATACTGATATTGGGAGTAGATTACACAGTGATAAACATTTTAGAACTGTGCCTCTTACTGCTATATGTATTTATACCAGGGGCATAGCGGCAGACTAAGCGACTGCTATGGGGTCCAGGGCAAGCGGGGGCCCAGTCTTAGTTGGGATTATCTCTTCTTCTACTGGGAGTGAAAACTTGGCCAGGACTCTACCCTCTAAAGGAACAACTTTTAGCAAATGAAGTGGTCATTGAAAAGGGTTTAGACGGAAACCCTTCTGTCCTGTGTGGGGGGCCTGGTTTGATTCTTGCTATGGGGCCCTTACTACTCTATGTACGCCACTGATACTAATACTCCCATCTTCTCTACAGTAAAGAAAGACTCCATTTATTACAAACTGCGGCCTGACTATTAACTCCACCATACATCAGCTGGCCCTCTGCTTCTGCCCAGCTGCCTTGCACCGTACCAATCTATTTACCATCAAAGGCACCGCAACTGCCACCAGACAGGAGGCCTACCAGGATGTGTCCCGAGGGAAGAAAGGGTGTGCCCTCCAGTCACTGCATGCATGGAGTGCTAGAGTGGACAGTGGACATTAACACCATGATCTGTGAGCACTACCCTCAGAGCAACAACTATCACCACTTGCATCCTCCACGCACCTCCCTGTGGTCTGCTGCATAAGTGATGTGTAGTTTGGACACATTCAGATACAGTTTTTTTCTAGCTCTTTCTAGCTGGTTGGTAACATTTAATATAGAGCAATGAATAGATGGAAGCTGTTGTTTTGAATTACGCTAAGGATGAATGCATCTTCAAAGAGAAAGAAAGATTATAGTCTTTATAACTTGGGGTTGAAATCATTTCCTTTGTCTTCTGTTAACTACTAGGTTCAAGCTGAATATCGCATAATACACAGGATTTTTTTTCTTTTTAGACTTTATGCAATTTTAGAAACAGAAATATAATTGTGTTGTATTCTCTGCTGGTTGTGTAACCAGAAAAAAAAAACAACTTTATTTGATGAATAGTCTTTCTAATACTTCCTGTACATGTAGTTATAAAAGTAACAAGGCTTTATAGACAAAGCAACTATGTTCTGAGAAGTCATCCAGAGGGGCGCATGGTATACATGTTAAACAGTTCAAGTCTGGGATAGGGTTTGGGTTTTCAGGACCACATACTTTGGCAGTCTTTAGTATATGTTAGCTAAATGGCTTTAACATTTTATTTTTGTAAAAAACAGTAAAAAAAAATTGTGTTTTTTTATCTAGCCCTTTTTTGACTTTTAATTTTGTTTACTATAATCTAACATTAATTTTAATGTATTATATGTATGATTAGAGATGAGCGAATCATTCAAAATTTTATTCGCCGAACATTCGCCGAACTTTTCCTAAGATTCGTATATTCGACGAATAGATTTGTTGTATTTGCGCACAAAATATACGTTATTATGTGCTATTAGCGAACATTCGCACACTAATAACGAACACTCTTTTAAAAAATGTACGCAACTTCTTAGAAGACGTATGCATGAGCGAACAAATAGCGTACGAATCATCAGCGTACTATTTTCTACGCGATTGCATAATACGCAGGCACGTACGACGAGAGGCCGCGGCATGCACTCCTCAGAGGCAGAGCGAATTTTAGAAAATGGCATCCAGGCGATCCTCATCATTTAGCTCTGCTGCACAGCTGAAATACATAGTCCGGCTGATGAACCGGCATGATTACGATGGCACACACCACCACCTGAACCAGTATAAAAAGGAGGTGATCCAGCAGGTGATCCGAGGCTTGCGCCATCGTTTTGACACTTTGCGGACCCCGGGCCAGATCCAGTGTAAATGGTCAGATCTGAAATCGCCCTCAGAGGTAGTATGTATATTTGAGGTAGAACAAGTAAGGTGCTGTCTATCCAGCTAAGTGCATAGTACAACCATCCACCATACAATAAAGTGAATATGAGGACACATTGCGGTACCTGTAAAGAAATACACACAATGGGCAATATACTTGAAAACGTTGCTGAAAGGTAAAAACATTAGTGCAAACAATCCAGTGCAAACAATATAGTGCAAATACATTCTAGGTATAATGCAAACATTTTAAATATCACCCACCTACATAGTATGCTCACGGACACGTTTAAAGGGAACCTGTCATCAACTTTATGGTGACCTCACTGAGGGCAGCATAAAATAGTGACAGAAATGCTGATTTCATCGGTGTGTCGCTCATGAGCTAAAAGTAAGTGGTTCCTGAGAACCAGCATAATAATCATTGCAGCCCAGGCCTTGAAAAGAGTCAAATCTACCTGAGAAGAGTCATGGTTATTCATAATCTCCTGCTCTCCCCACCTATCTGCTCATGATTGGCAGTTTTCTCCTACAGAGAAAGGAAGAAAACTAGGCAGAAGACTGACAATCATCAGCAGGTGGGCAGGGAGAGCAAGAATTCATGAATTTCCATGACTTTTCTCAGGTGGCCGGGACTCTTTTCCAGTCCCAGTGTGCAATGTTTGTGATGTTGGTTCTCGGCAACCACTTACTTTTAACCTATAAATGACAGAGCACTGAAATCAACTCACCTGTCTCTACTTAATTCTGCTGTTAGTATGGGCAGCATAAAGTTGATGACAGGTTCCCTTTAAGTCTCTTTTCTTCTGGCACTTGTCATACAACTGGAACAGAGTCCCAAACTCAGTTGTAATTTGTAATCCACATAGGTAATTGTAATCCAAATGGGTAATAAAATAGCAGCAAAGGTTGCTTTAAAAAACATTTTTCAAGGGGCTCCCCAATAACCTGAAAAGGGGGAAAAAAGGGATGAGGCGCACGTGTGCGCAACTTGTTTAAATCCTTTTTTTTAATGGGGGGAGTCCTGACAATCCATGTCCATCTGGGTGAGGACAAACGCAGGGCAGCAAAAATAAAAACAAAGGCCAACTAGTGCTCACCCTTCAAGTAAAGTCCACGTTGTGGCTCCCATAAAAGCTGCAGGATTCTTACTTAAGGACCTGCAGGTCCTCTTCACTGCTGCTGGAGCTAAAAGACATGAGAGGGCGCTCCTGCCTCATGAAAGCTACACTCGCTGCGGCAGCAGAGCTCCACCGACCTCTCAGGGATGGTCTTGGTAGTGACCGGGCGGTCACACTGGCAAGGGCCTTGGCAACTTGGGCCTTGCCCTTTACCTTGTAGGGACCAGATCCTCCCGCCGACATACAAGGTGACAGAATCTCTGGCTGTAAGGGCTCCGGTAACGGTCTTCCGCGAGCGGCGGACTGTGTGGCCTGCACCTGCCATGAGCATGGCAGTTGGTATTGTACCACCGATGGCTGGTACACGAAACTGTTGGTGGTCATCTGTCCCACATGAAGGATCGGCGGCGGAGGCAACTCTGGTATCAGGGGTTCCAGCTGAGTTTTGGATTTCTCCTCAGATCGCAGAGTCCTATCATTGGTCTCATGGGAACACCGAGCCTCTTCTTTGGCCTGGGCCTCCTCAGTCCAGTCTTCCGGGGCTTTACGGCCGCTTTACAGAACGGCAGTTCACGTATAATTCTTCTGCCGTCTCCTCATCTGCGATAAAACCAACTCCCCGTTCGACACTGAACCACATAACGGTACCCTTTCTGCACTCCAGCTTGGGGTCACCGGACCGCGGGTGCTCCAACACCTGCACAACCCACTCCTCTACCAACTTTTTGTATTCCCAGAGGGTCAGGGCATTCTGGGTGACAGCTTCGAGGACAATCAAATTTTGGCGAAGGGAGTAGTCCTTGCGCGGCGGAGCGTGAACTCCTGCCGCCTCCACCGCGTCAGCCGGCGGAGTGAACACCTCAGCGGGCACCTCAACCGACTTCTTAGGCTGCCGGACATGTTGAGAGACGTAGATCTCCTCCGGTTCCTTCTCCTCATAGGGGTCACCATGCAGGGGCGGACTGGGAACTTAATGTTGCCCTGGAAAAAAAACTAAAAGTGGCCCCGTTTTGTAGTCGGGTCCAAATTGATGGAAAGCAAGACCAGCAATACCATACCAACAGAGCCAAATACAAAAATACCAAAATACCAAAATACATCCCCAAAAACTTCCACTGGCCGGCAGTGAGGAGGGCCCAGGTGGCCCCCTGGGCATCGGCCCACCGGGAAATTTCCCTGTAAGGTCTATGGCCAATCCGCCCCTGCACACCATGCCTCTCCAGTCAGGGCCTTGCTGTCTTGCCATCTTAATTGCCTGAGTTGCCTCATCTTCCTCTTGCACTGGAGAAGGGGGCGGAGCTACCGGGGAAGAGTCTTCATCGCTAATGAATTGAATTTGTACGCAACAGCGTATAGAGTAACTTATACGTAGCAATAGCATATAATTTATAGGACAAACTACGTAGCGAAAGCGTACAAAGCCGAAGCGATTCACCTAATATTTGGATTCGCTTCGCAGCTAAGAATTCCCAAGATTCGATACGAATCAACGAATCGGCAAATCAATTCGCTCATCTCTATGTATGATCACTAAATGAATATTATTGTAGTGAGTTTTTGGCTTTTTATTTATTTTGTCACAATGAAAGCGCTCATTGCCCATGTCCCTTCTGCTGCCCCCCCCCCCTTGCCCTTACCTGGTGCTGCCTGAGGTGATCGCCTCATCTAACGTCTTTGGTGGTGCACCCCTGCCTATCACCATTAGGACTGTACTAGACCTAGTTAGATGTAGCAGCAACTTGATTCTTCAGACATCCTGGTGATCATGTAATCGATTTGCTTATTTTATTAGACAATACAGAAGTGGGAAAAATAGTTTCTATGTGTATCGGGCATACAACATTTGTCTGGCAAAATGCTGGAGCCATCAACTTGAATATGAGCCATCAATAGGCAATAGCTGGTTTAAAGACCAGGAGGGCCACAGTGACACTCTTTAACAGGGTTTTCCACAAGTAGAATATTGATAACCTATCCTGGGGATAGGTCATCAATATCTGTTTGTTGGGTCCAACACTCAGTACCACCACTGAACAGTTGTTTGAAGGAGCCATGGTGTTCCATTAAGGTTTGTGGCCTCATCTCAGCATACCAAGGACAGTACTATACATTGTATAGTGGTTGTGCTTGCAGCCCAGGTCCATTTACTTGAATAGGACTAAGATGCACATAGGCCATGTCACTGAAAAACATGACCTCAATTGGCCTAGGAAGAGGCTGCATAGCTCACTGAAACACCATATCGTCTTCAAACAACTGAGCTGGAAGTAGGAACCCACTGATGAGATATTGATGACCTATCTTGAGGACTGTCTTTAACCATTCTACTCCTGGAAAACCCCTTTAAGCAGTTGTCAGATCATATTTTAAAAAGGAGCAGCCACATCCAAGAGATTTTTGAGAACTGAACAGTGCCATAGGGATCTATGAAGCAGTAAGGCTCAGTGGACCTGTTGGGGATTCTGATGTTACGTCCACAACATGGAGTCATGAACCCGGTACAGTCTGCCATCTGAAACAGATCTTAATGTTATTCTCTGCCTGTAATTATAGGATTGTCACTCCACTGTAATACTAAGCTGCTTTCCTCCATATAGTTTCACTCCATACAAATACAGTTTTCTATGGAATGCCAACCAATTGCAGGCACACATTTATAGTTCTTAATGCATGCTTTTTGCATATTAATACAATCTGTTCCCAGATTAGATATAACAATGCAGACTTTATGTTCACAAGTCAGGTTTAATATGTTCACTAAATCTGTATACAGCATTTTAAAGTCTTACGCAAGTTTTTTTTAGCATACAAAATAAGGAATATGATTCGAGAAAGTGGCATTCATCTGGGCTCCGGTGATAATTAAGGCTGGAAAATGCATTTGCTGAGTACATGTTTTCAGTGAAACCTACATGTTCTTCATTCTTTTGAAATCCCTCTGGGCCTTGAAATGAAACAATTATTATTATGGGAGCTGATTACATTCTTTGCTCTGCTCTGGAGGAGAGATTTTTTTTTACCCTACATAAAAATATTACTTATTCAAAGAGTTGGTTTTCTTTACAATTTTCCAGTATTTTAATTACTTCTTGGCTTGTACTGATTTGAAATATTATGTTACTGCTGAAGGCATGGGTAGATACAGCTAAGGATAAGAGATTACCCGCCCTCTTTATCTCTTCCGCTTTAACTAAATAATTTCAGTTAACTGGGAATATGACGATCTGTAGGGATAAGGAAGACACTTCATTAAAAAAAAACAAAAAAAAAACATTAGGGTTAAAATTTTATAATATACTTTTTATTAATAATTTAATATATTACATAAAAAAAGTTTTTTCCATTAAAACTTTTATTAAACCATTTCTGCGTTATCACTCTCCGTATATATCTGCATGCATATATCTCATACATTACCACATCTCCATAAACATTTATGAGTGACCTTGCGGGAAATGGGACTGTACCCACCAGCCCAACTGTGAAATTGTCTGTAATTGACAGCTATGCTATATGATACTAGGAAATATCCTGATATTTGATTATAGCCAATCCAAAACTTGTGAACTGTTTTGACTGAATCATTCAAAATGGCTGCCATCATTTTACAGATCAGAGGACAGAGAAAATGGCTCCTGCCACCCAAAAAGAAATCATTTTTTGGACCTGTAATTAAAAAGAAAATCCAACAGGCAGTTTGTTTCGACCGGATACCATGCATTTACCCATAGCCATATATTTTGCTTCCACTTTGACATTACTAATGATATCTTGATATTAAAAAGCTTGAAAGGGGTTGGATACAGTCCTAGGAGATTTGAGTCAAATTTATTCAGACCTCAAAGAGGACATTTCACCACTCCTGACATGCCTGTTTTAATAGCTACATGCATTCCCCATGTATTAACAATTCTGGATCATCTATTCTTATGCTCTATGTTGTGCCATTCCTTTATTATTTCTACTAGAAGTTATGAATTAATTGCTTTTAGCCTTCTGTAAGGGTACAGAGGGGAGGTAACCAGTTGGGGGTGTGTACCTGCACAGTCTGAAAATGGCAGCACTGATTGGATAGAGTGAGTCTGTGCAGGTACACACCCCCAACTGGTTACGTCTCCTCAGTACCCTTACTGCAGACAGCTAGCAATTCATTCATAACTTCTAGTAGAAATAATAAAGGAATGGCACAACATAGAGACATAAGAATAGATGCTCCAGAATTGTTAGTACATGGAGAATGCGTGAAGCCATCAAGACAGGCATGTCAGGAGTGGTGAAAGGTGAATTTGGACCTGAAATTAATTTCAACAACGTCTCTCATCTCTATTCCCATCCTAGTCATTTAATCCCTTCATTGCTTAGCACTTGTGATGATGTCGAAGGGAAAGGCCTCCCAGGTCTAGAATTCAGCTGGCCAGGGCTGGCAGTTGTACACTGGCAAATAGGGATCTAACAAAGGCACCCCCCCAGGTCTGTCCCATACTGATGGCTGTTAAAGAATCCCTAGGTATGTTCTAACAGACTGTCTGTACAGTAGATTAAATATTGACAAGTAATATTTTTATAGCATACAGTAGTATGACACTACATTACATTAAAGCATAACTATATTATACAATAAGTAAAATCAAATACAAAGTGAACTAATTGTTAAAGTTTTTAAAAAGTCATAGAACATAACAAATAAACAAGATTTTCCTCAAACAACTGAATGAAATAAAAACAAAATAATCAACATATACATACTTGGCATCCACACACCAGCGTGCGCCATTTTTAAATGCCCGGCTGCCAACGTTAATATACTGTCGGTTATTGTGAAAGGGTTAACTTTCAAGCCTTTACACTGAGATTGGGCCACCAAGTGGGAAGAATATGATTCAGCAGAGTGGCCTGAGTATACCTGTTTTATCGCTGCTTGGACGCGTATCTCGCCATGCTCGAGGAAATGGCAACTTCCGCATTGTGCATTTTTGGCGCCTATAAACTCAGCCAATCACAAGCCAGGAGACTCTGCGGTACACCCAGCATCACGTGGGGCCCTTATATGTAGATAGCAGGGGTTGGCTGGCCTGATCAGGTGACCCTGGAATATACTAGTGACTGCCCGCGGTGCTCGGCTCAGATGCTGTCTGGATGTCGTTAGGAACAGAGCTGCTGCGTTTCAGGGAGAGTGTTAGGGCCTGCATTTAGTTCTTTGTTAGGCAGGAGTGATCTCAAAAGAACCCAACAGCCCTTCTAAGGGCTACAAGACATTTTTTTTGGTCTCCTGGCTGGCACTAGTAGTGCAGCTATCGCCATATATAACCCTTTCTTTTTTTATTGTTATATCTCAGTGATACAAATCCATTTCATACAGCAGTGTGGAACCATTCTGAGTGTCACAGTTCAGCTGTCCACTCACCACAAGCCACAATCGGTATTTTCTGTCCAGGTGACCCATACTGTACGTCACGTAATCAAATACGGTCTTTTGCTTTCACTGATACAGCTACATTAGAAAAATCTCTGTGCGACATTTGTCTGGGTTGCAGTCAAAATAGCCACCGTCAGCAGGGGCTGAGTTTGCTCTCTGATAGTTTCTGCACGTCACGTTAAAAAAAAATATATATATAAAAAAATATATAAAAAAAAATATATAAAAAAATAGTTTTTTTGTTTTTTTATCTCAGTGATACAAATCCATTTCACACAGCTGTGTGTAACCATTCTGTGTGTCACAGTTCAGCTGTTCAGTCACCACAATCCGTATTTTCTGTCCAGGTGACCCATTCTGTACGTCACGTCAGTGAAAAAGGTCTTTTGCTCTCACTTATACAGCTGCATTACAAAAATCTCTGTGCAACATTTGTCTGGGTTGCAATTAAGCAGACCAAGTCTGCCTAATCTAATAGTTTCCGTGTAATTGCTCCATATTGCACGGTACGTAATAACATACGTAATTTTGATCTAACTTATCCACCTATATACAAAGCACAATCCGTATTTTCTGTCCAGGTGACCCATTCTGTATGTCACATCAGTGAAAAAGGTCTTTTGCTCTCACTTATACAGCTACATTACAAAAATCTCTGTGCGACATTTGTCTGGGTTGCAATTAAGCAGACCACGTCTGCCTAATCTAATAGTTTCCGTGTAATTGCTCCATACTGCACGGTACGTAATAACATACGTAATTTTGCTCTAACTTATCCACCTATATACAAAGCACAATCCGTATTTTCTGTCCAGGTGACCCATTCTGTACGTCACGTCAGTGAAAAAAGGTCTTTTGCTCTCACTTATACAGCTACATTAGAAAAATCTCTGTGCGACATTTGTCTGGGTTGCAATTAAGCAGACCAAGTCTGCCTAATCTAATAGTTTCCGTGTAATTGCTCTATACTGCACGGTACGTAATAACATACGTAATTTTGCTCTAACTTATCCACCTATATATTTTCTTGTTCAGGTTGAACAAGTTTGTGGGTTTCAGTACAGCAGGCCCATTTTATTTTTTTTATATAATACACTTATATACAGAAAATGTTGAACCCCAGGGCTAAGGGTCGAGGACGAGGGCGTGGGCATTCAATTACTGCAGGGGGCAGAGGCCGTGGTCCTGGGCAGGGTGAGAAAGTACCTGCTGATGAGGGAGCAGGGGAACGCCGCAGAGCTACACTCCCTAGCTTCATGTCTCAACTTACAGGGACACGTGGTAGAGGACTGTTGAAACCACAACAGTGCGAACAGCTGATGTCGTGGATTGTGGACAATGCTTCAAGTAATTTGTCCACCAGTCAGTCTTCCATGCAGTCCACCCACGTTACTCAAGGGAGCACTCCTCTGGCTCCACCACCTCAACCTCCTTCCCCCCAGTCTGCCCCCTCCCAGGAAAATTTGGAATGCGATCCGGCATACTCTGAGTAACTGTTTTCTGGACCCTTCCCAGAGTCACAAACCACTTCTCAGGTTGCTGATGACCTCGTTCCCGATGCCCAAGTTTTCCAACTGTCGCAGTCTGTGGGTGATGATCATGATGACAATGTTGACTTAGTGGAAGAAGTTTGTAAAGAGGTGTCGGATGATGAGGAGACACGGTTGTCAGACAGTGGTGAAGTTGTTGTCAGGGCAGGAAGTCCGAGGGGGGAGCAGACTGAGGAATGGGAGGATGACGAGGTGACTGACCCAAGCTGGGTTGATAAGCCGAGTGAAGACAGTGCTTCTGAGGCGGAGGTGACTGCTGCACCAGAACAGGTTGGAAGAGGCAGTGGTGTGGCCAGAGGGAGAAGCAGGGCCAGAGTTGGTGCATCAGCAGCAACTGTTTCACGTAGTGAAGCTCCCGTGGCGAGGCCTAGATGTTCGCAAGTCTGGAGGTTCTTTAAAGAAAGTGAGGATGACCGACGGACTGTGGTGTGCAACCTGTGCCACACCAGGATCAGCAGGGGTGCCACCACTACTAGCCTAACCACCACCAGCATGCGCAGGCATATGAGTGCTAAACACCCCACTCAATGGAACCAAGGCCATTTACCACCTCCTGCGGGTCCCACCACTGCTCCTTCCCCTGTGTCACTCGCTGCCTCTGCTAGTTAACCCCCTGCCCAGGACCCCGGCACGAGCGCCTCCCGCCGGAAAACCACACCTTCGCCTCCACGATCCTCCACAGCGTCCACCAATGTGTCCCAGCGCAGCGTTCAGCTGTCTTTACAGCAGACGCTGGAGCGCAAGAGGAAATACAGTTCCACCCACCCACATGCGCAAGCCCTCAACGTCCACATCTCCAAATTGCTGAGCCTGGAGATGCTGCCCTATAGGCTAGTAGAGACCGAGGCCTTTCGCAATCTCATGGCGGTGGCTGCCCCTCGGTATTCGGTCCCCAGCCGCCACTATTTTTCCCGATGTGCCGTCCCATCCCTACACCAGCACGTGTCACAAAACATCATCCGTGCCCTGACCAACGCCGTTTCTGAGAAGGTCCACCTAACCACAGACACGTGGACAAGTGCTGCCGGGCAGGGACACTATATCTCACTGACGGCACATTGGGTTAACTTGGTGGGGGCTGGGACCGAGAATGACCCTGGGGCCGCTCATGTACTGCCCACACCGAGGATTGCGGGGCCTACCTCGGTCACGGTCTCTCAGACGTACTATGCCTCCTCCTCCGACCCCTCCTCCTCCACCGAATTACCATCCGTGGGCACGGTGCCTTCAGTCGGTAGCTCTAGGCGCAGCAGCAGTGCCGTGGGTAGGCGCCAGCAGGCGGTGCTCAAACTGCTGAGCTTAGGTGACAAAAGGCACACCGCCCAAGAGCTGTTACAGGGCATCACGGCGCAGGCCGATCTGTGGCTGGCACGGCTGAACCTCAAGCCAGGCATGGTTGTGTGTGACAACGGGCGTAACCTGGTGGCGGCTCTGCAACTCGGCAGACTGACACATGTGCCATGCCTGGCCCACGTGTTCAATCTAATAGTTCAGCGGTTCCTCAAGACATACCCCAATCTGTCTGATTTGCTCACCAAGGTGCGCCGCATCTGTGCGCATTTCTGCAAGTCGACCACAGATGCTGCCACTCTCAGGGCAGCGCAGCGCCGCCTACAACTGCCCGCTCACCGACTGTTGTGCGACGTGCCCACAAGATGGAATTCGACATTAAACATGTTATCCAGAGTTTACCAGCAGCGCAGAGCGATTGT
>ONZH01028035.1:0-72844 GCA_900303285.1 Rhinella marina
TGCAAGTGTGTTCTTAAAGGGGTTGTCTCACTTCAGCAATTGACATTTATAATGTAGAGAAAGTACAATACAAGACACTTACTAATGTATTGTGATTGTCCACATTGCCTCCTTTCCTGTGTTGATTCATTTTTCCAGCACATTATACACGGCTCGTATCCAGGAATTAGTATCCACACTATAGGAAAAAGCACCATCCTATGCGAGCTCCCGCGGTCCTGGCCATCAGAGAGTTAGGCACCTTTTCCTATAGTGTGCAAGCAAGGCCACCGCTGATAGATTGCAGGGTGGTCGTAACCACAGAAATGCAAAGTTTATGTGATGTAATGGAAAAATGCATCAAGCCAGCAAAAGGAGGAAATATGGACAATCACAATACATTAGTAACCTGTGGCATACTGCCAATATAGGCAGACCACGCAGCTGCTATGGGGCCCGCAGCACAGGGGGGCCCAGAGAGCAAGGAAGTCCCCGCCCCCTACATATATTCTGCACAACACAGGCAGCCAGGTTATTCATAATTAACTAGTTAATAAACATAGTTAACTTAAGGCATTGAGGTAGCCTGCGGCCTGCCCGCTTGTGTTCCCTTCAGCACCCGCTTCCCCCATGAACCCCCCCTCCCCCGTAGGTCCGCTCACTCCTGCAGTCCAGGTATGGATGTTGCTGTGGGCTAAAGGACCTTTCTGACGTCTTCCGACCATGTGACCAATGGGGGAGGAGCCTGAGGAGCAGAGAGCTGTATTGCTGTATGGAGAGGAGCCAGGCTGGAGTTTGGTGAGGCCTAGCTGTGTGTCCCTGTCCCTGTGTCTGTGTGTCCCTGCATGTCCTTGCTCTTGACTGAGTCTGCTCCTGAGACAAGTGACTGAGCTAAGTGACCTGTAGATTTATAAGAGTTGTAAAGAAGTTGTAAAAAGTTTGCAGTAAGTACTTTATTCTTGTTAATTGATTGCTGTTTTGTAACTGGGATGGATAGCAAGCTGTGGTAGATGTGAGCATGTTGCCAATCTGGAGACTTGCATTATAGATCTGGAGAAGCATATTGCAACACTGAGGGAAACAAGAGATCTTGAGAGGGGCCTGCTTCTCACAGAACAGGTAGTTACGGGGTTTGTTATGGAGGATGGAGAGAAAAATCAGGAGGCCCATATAAGGAGTTGGGTTAACCCGAATAGAGGGAGTGGCAAGGGGCCTAGGAAAAGGAAGGCCAGTCCTGCTTCTGTGCACCCAAGCAAAATTGCCAAGTTAGGTGATGATGCGAGGGTGTCAGTCTCAGAAATGGCAACCCTAGTGGATACTGGTCTCCCTAACAGCCGGGGGAAAAGTCCATCTAGTAGTGGGGGGGATGGTAAAGCAGGTAGGCCGAGACAGCTAGTAGTGGTAGGGGATTTCATAATCAGGAAGACGGATAGAATAATTTGTCGCCAAGACCGCCTCAACCGAATGGTTTGCTGTCTCCCTGGTGCCAGGGTTCGGCATGTGGTGGAACAGGTGGACAAATTACTGGGAGGGGCTGGGGATGACCCAGCTGTTGTGGTCCATGTGGGAACCAACAACAGAATAAATGGTAGGTGGAGGTCTGTTAAGAATAATTATAGAGAACTAGGAGCCAAGCTGAAGGGATGGACCTCCAAGGTTGTATTCTCAGAAATACTGCCTGTGCCATGCGCATCGCAGGATAGACAGCGGGAGCTGAGGGAGTTGAGTGCATGGCTCAAGTCTTGGTGTAAGGGAGAAGGGTTCGGGTTCTTAGAGCACTGGGCTGATTTTTCATTGGGGTACAAATTGTATTCTGTGGATAAATTGCACCTGAATGGAAGAGGGGCTGCTGTGCTGGGGGAGAGAATCCTAGAGGGGGTGGCTGAGTTTTTAAACTAGGGATGTGGGGGGGAGGACAAGCAGAAAATAAAGCAAAGCATGCAGTGGTAGATAGGTTAGAGAGTGGTCAGAACAGAGTGGTGGGTGGAGAAGTGGACCACGGGGGGAGGATAACAGCAGTGGATAAGGAGATCCATGTGTTACAAATCAGCAGAAAAAACATGTCTAGTCAGAAACCATCAATAAATTACATTTCTAAACCTAAATGTACAAAAACACATGGTAATTTAAAGTGTATGTTCACAAATGCCAGAAGTCTAGCAAACAAAATGGCTGAGCTTGAGGTCATGGTACTGGAGGAGGAAATTGATATAGTTGGAGTTGCTGAGACATGGCTGGACTCTTCGCATGACTGGGCTGTCAATCTCCAGGGTTAAACCCTGTTTCGGAGGGATAGGGAGAATAGGAAAGGAGGAGGAGTATGTCTGTATGTCAGAAGTAGTATAAAAGCGAGTATGAAGGAGACAATAAGGGGTCATGATTGTGTGAATGCAGAATTTGTGTGGGTGGAATTACAAGGGGAGACTAACAATGAAAGAATTATTTTTGGTGTAATTTATAGACCCCCAAACATCACTGAGGAGATAGAGGATCAGCTGCATAGACAAATAGAGCGAGCGGGCTGCCCAGGCGGGTACAGTAGTGATAATGGGAGATTTTAACTTCCCTGGTATTGATTGGGGTCATGGATCGGCTTCAACTGCAAAGGAAAGAAATTTTCTTAACTTATTGCAAGATAATTTTCTGGGCCAGTTTGTAGAAGAACCAACAAGAAGTGATGCACTGTTGGATCTGGTTATATCTAACAATGCAGAGATAGTTGAGGAGGTAATTGTTCGGGAAAACCTTGGTAATAGTGACCACAATATAGTTACTTTTATCCTAAAGTGTAGAAAGCATAAACATGCTGGGAGATCAAAAACATTTAATTTTAAAAAGGCCAATTTCCCAGGGTTACGGGCCACACTCCGGGCCACACATAGACTGGGAGCAGCTGTTGTCAAGTAGTGACACAGATGTTAAATGGGAGACCTTCAAATCTACACTGGGTAGTATACTGCAGAATTTATTCCTAGGGGGAACAAATACAAACGCTTAAAATTAAACCCTGCGTGGCTTAATGTGGATGTTAAAAGGGCGATACATGAAAAACAAAGGGCATTTAAAATATACAAATCAGAGGGGTCTGCCATAGCCTTTAATAACTACAAAAGGGTTAATAAAGATTGTAAAAGGACTATAAAAGCAGCAAAAGTTCGAAATGAAAGGCTGGTGGCCAGGGATAGCAAAACCAATTCCAAAAAATTCTTCAAATATATAAATGCAAAAAAACCTAGGTCAGAGCATGTAGGACCCCTGAATAATAGTGATGGGGAATTGATTACTGGGGATCAGGAAAAGGCGGAGCTACTAAATGAGTTCTTTAGTTCTGTATATACACATGAAGAGGTGGGAGCTGCTGTCGGTAGAGTAAGTGCTGGTGATACTTCATGTAATATACTCAACTGGTTCAATATAGATATGGTCAAAGCTAAGTTAAACAAAGTAAAGGTGAATAAGGCTCCAGGACCGGATGGGTTACACCCAAGAGTTCTTAAGGTACTTAGTTCAGTAATTTCTTTGCCCTTGTATATAATATTCAAAGATTCTCTGGTGACTGGCATAGTGCCGAGGGACTGGTGTAAAGCAAATGTGGTGCCCATCTTCAAGAAGGGCTCTAGGTCATCCCCGGGGAATTACAGACCTGTGAGCTTAACGTCCATTGTGGGGAAACTTTTTGAGGGTCTAATAAGGGACTATATACAGGAATATGTTTTGGATAATAGTATTATAAGTGATAACCAGCATGGTTTTACTAAGGACAGAAGCTGTCAGACTAACCTGATTGGTTTTTATGAAGAAGTGACTAGAAGTCTGGATAGAGGGGCGGCTGTGGATATTGTGTATTTGGACTTTGCAAAAGCGTTTGACACGGTCCCTCATAGACGTCTGACAGGTAAATTAAGGTCGGTTGGATTAGAAAATCTACTCTGTAACTGAATTGAGAACTGGCTGAAGGAGCGTACTCAGCGAGTGGTGGTGAATGAAATGAAAGTGGTGTACCCCAAGGTTCAGTGCTGGGTCCACTTTTATTTAATTTATTTATTAATGATATAGAGGGAGGAATTAACAGCACTGTTTCAATTTTTGCAGATGACACTAAGCTTTGTAGTAGAGTCCAGTCTATGGAAGATGTGCGGAAGTTACAAGCTGACTTGGACACACTGAGTGTTTGGGCATCCTCTTGGCAGATGAGGTTCAATGTGGATAAATGTAAAGTTATGCATCTGGGTACTAACAACTTGCATGCCTCCTATGTTCTAGGGGGAGTAACACTGGGAGAGTCACTTGTAGAGAAGGATCTGGGTGTCCTTCTAGACCATAGACTGCAGAATAGCATGCAATGTCAATCGGCTGCTTCTAAGGCCAGCAGGATATTGTCATGTATTAAAAGAGGCATGGACTCGCGGGAAAGGGATGTCATATTACCACTGTATAAAGCATTAGTATGGCCTCATCTGGAATATGCTGTTCAGTTCTGGGCTCCGGTTTATAGGAAGGATGTCCTGGAGCTGGAAAGGGTGCAGAGACGGGCAACTAAACTGATAAGGGGCATAGAGCATCTTAGCTATGAAGAAAGATTGAAGGAGTTAAACTTGTTTAGTCTTGAGAAGAGACGTATAAGGGGGGACATGATCAACCTGTATAAGTATGTAAATGGCCCATACAAAAAATATGGTGAAAAACTGTTCCAGGTAAAATCCCCTCAAAAGACACTGCCTCCGCCTGGAGAAGCAAAGGTTCAGACTCCAGGGGCAACAAGCCTTCTTTACTATAAGAACTGTGAATCTGTGGAACAGTCTACCGCAGGAGCTGGTCACAGCAAAGACATCTGAGGGCTTTAAAACAGGCTTAGATAAATTCTTAGAGAAAAAGAAGGTCACCACATATTAAGAAATGTAGAGTCATGTCTTAAGGTTACCCGTCCCCCTCCCCTTCATCACTCCTACCCCCTCCCTTGGTTGAACTTGATGGACATGTATCTTTTTTCGACTGTATTAACTATGTAACTCTGTAACTATGTCTGTCTGTCCCTGTGTGTTTGTCTGTCCCTGTCCCTATGTGTCCCTGTCCCTGTGTGTCTGTCTGTCCCTGTGTGTCTGTCCCTGTCCCTGTGTGTCTGCCTGTGTGTCCGTCCCTGTGTTTGTCCCTTACCCTGTGTGTGTGTGTTCCTGTCCCTGTGTGTGTCTGTCCTTGTGTGTATCTTTCCCTGTGTTTGTCCCTGTCCCTGCCCCTGTTTGTGTGTGTGTTCCTGTCCCTGTGTGCATATCCGTCCCTGTGTGTCCATGTGTGTATCTGTCCCTGTGTGAGTGTCCGTCCCTGTGTGTCCATGTGTGTATCTGTCCCTGTGTGTATCCCTGCCTCTGTGTGTCCCTGTCCCTGTGTGTGTCTGTCCCTGTGTGTGTGTCTGTCCCTGTGTCTGTCCCCCTGTGTGTGTCTGTCCCTCTGTCCCTGTCCCTGTGTGTGTACCTGCCTCTATGTGTCCCTGTCCCCCTGTGTGTGTCTGTCCCCCTGTGTGTCTGTCACCATCACCATGCCCACAGTGTTCCTATGTTTTGACGTAGCTGCATCAGGACGTTCTGTGGGGGCAAGAAGAAGAAGACGGAAGAGGAGACAGCACCACCAGCATGGAGTCCATGGAAGAGGCACAGGAAGCACACTAAGGGCGTAGGTAACACTACCACATAATCTACACTAGTGTTATCTGTGGTTTTACATAGGACTGCAGGAAACACTACCACATAATCTACACTAGTGTTATCTGTGTTTTTACATAGGACTGCAGGTAACACTACCACACGATCTACACTAGTGTTATCTGTGGTTTTACATAGGACTGCAGGTAACACTACCACACGATCTACACTAGTGTTATCTGTGGTTTTACATAGGACTGCAGGTAACACTACCACACGATCTACAGTAGTGTTATCTGTGGTCTTACATAGGACTGCAGGTAACACTATCACATGATCTACACTAGTGTTATCTGTGGTTTTACATAGGACTGCAGGTAACACTACTACATTATAAGCACTAGTGTTATCTGTGGTTGTACATAGGACTGCAGGTAACACTACCACATTATCAGCACTAGTGTTATCTGTGGTTTTACATAGGACTGCAGGTAACACTACTACATTATAAGCACTAGTGTTATCTGTGGTTGTACATAGGACTACAGGTAACACTACCACATTATCAGCACTAGTGTTATCTGTGGTTTTACATAGGACTGCAGTTAACACTACTACATTATCAGCACTAGTGTTATCTGGTGTTACATAGGACTGCAGGGGACATCTACTACATTATCTCTACTCAGAGAGTTATCACCGTGTTACCTGTGGTGTTACATAGGACTGCAGGTGACATCTACTACATTATCTGTAGTCAGAGAGGTACGTATCACTGTGTTACCTGTGGTGTTACATAGAACTGCAGGTGACATATACTACATTATCTCTACTCAGAGAGTTATCACCGTGTTACCTGTGGTGTTACATAGGACTGCAGGTGATAACAACATTATCTGTACTTGTATCGCCACAGATATGGCAGGAGAGTCTTGGTGGCTACTTGGCTTTCATCCTAATTTTTAATGGGAGGGGGGAGCCATTTAAATTTTTGCCTCAGGAAGCAGAAGAGCTAGAATCGTCCCTGTCCGTTCCTATGTTCAGTCCCCCCTTCCTTCCCACATATCTGCATGTGGTGCCCGGGGATTTTTTGCAGGACAAGTTGTACATTCGAATGCCACCATTTAATATGATATACAATGTAGTGGGAAGTGGAAAAAAATTCTAAATGGAGAGGAATTTGGGAAAAATAAGCAATTCCTCCACCGTTTTACGGATTTTGCTCCTACAGCGTTCCCTTTGCAGCAAATGGGGTGTGGCACAGGAAGGAGAGAGGGCAGGAGGTGGGATGGGCCAGGGGTGGATACTGGGTGCAGTTAGGGGGCCCAATTTAGATTCTTGCTATGGGGCCCAATGATTTCTATGTACGCCTCTGTTAGTAACTGCCTTGTATTAACTTTCTCTACATGATAAATCCCATTCCCATAGGGTCCATTCACACATCTACAAGTGCTTTACGGTCCGAAAATTGTGGATCCGCAAAATACCGCTACAGGCCATGTGTGTTCCGCAATTAGCGGACAACATATGGCCAGCCCTGTGATAGAAAATGTCTATTCTTGTCTGTGGCTGCTGACAAGAAAAGGACATGCTCTATATTTTTCGCGCGGCCGTGGAATGGAACTACGGGTGCACAGTGTGCTGTCAGCATCTTGAAATTAATGAGTCCGCATCCGTTTCGCAAAACGGAGGATGGAGGTCTGGTTCCAATGTGCCAGTTTATGTGTGTCATTATGGTGTATTGTGAGACCATACCTAGATGGACCTGTCTTCTAAGATTTGGAAATGAGATGTCTATGGCTCTTACTGCTTTCCTGTTGGATGAAAAGGAAACAGCAGCCACAGCTCATAATTTATGCATACTCCATCCTCTATTTATTTTTTGGGGGTATTATCTCTCCTTAGGGAGAAAGCACCTTAGTCAGCTTGAGGAGACTTATAGGCCATGCATACTCCTCTGGAATTCTGGGAAGAAAGGGATGCAAATGAGCTCTTAACAAGCTCTGTTTCTAATGCCACCAGATGTAAGACAGCTATCCTCGAAGTCAATGTTTAACTCTTTAAATAGGCCTTGAGACATGACTTGGATATAAAATAAGCCAGCATCTCATCTGCAGACAGCTGTTTCGAGGTGATTGCCCCTCAGCAGTGCAAAGCAGAGAGTACTGGCTTAACTGAGAGAGCGCCTTAGTCAGCCTGAGGAGACTTATGGACCATACATGCTCCTCTAGTATTCTGGGAAAAAAGGCAGATGGCACCCCCCAAATCCTGACTTGGCTTCTCACCCAGTTAAGCCAGTTCTCTCTGCTCTGCACTGATGAGGGGCAATTTTTGTATCCCATTGCTAGGTTATTACTGCGGTAGTTTAGATCATCAGATAAACGCTTGCAACTGGTATTGCTCTTTAATTAAATTCCCATGTAATCTGTCATCTCTCTGTACTCCTCCAGTGTGCTGCAGTCTGTTTCCTGTACTAAGTGAACTTCAATTGTCTAGCAAAATATAGCACAGGACAGGAAATGGAGTGTTAGACGCTTCAGGGTCCATCTATAGCATATTCTTCCTACTGACTGTGACTGCAAGAATAGTTAAGTAGCTACTTTAACACTTCATCCTTCCTACTAAATACAGTGGTTCACAGCACTTTCTGCTAAATACCTGTACAAGATATCACTTGTCACTAATAATCAGACTGATATTTGTGTTATCAAAAATTCCCCTAGGTTGAGTGGACTGTACTGGACCATAAAAAAATTGTTGCATTCCTCCAAGAAACAGCGCTACATAAGTCCATAGGTTCTGTCTGATATTGCAGCTCAGCTCAAAGTGAATGGAACTCAATAGGCGCACAATCTGTGGAGAGGAGTGGTACTGTTTTTGGAAGACAGGAGCAATGTTTTTCTAATACTGTTGGGGCCAGGTTTAGACAAAGTGTGGCCCATGGCAATATTAACATTTGGCAAATATTGCACCAAAAACAAAACAGTAACATTCAGTAAAATAAGAAAGAGATGCTGTTCCGATCACTAGCATTTCCAGGGGTACTGGATCTTAAAGGATCAGGGCCACAAGTTCCAAGGCATATGCTGCCCTCCCACCTACACACAATAAGTTCAATACATATATAATTATCAATTAATACCACTATACCAGGAACAAATATTACTTTCATACAGGGATTAATTATTACTTCCACATTATTATTGAACAAAATGCATTATAGAAATACCAATATGATCAATGATACCACTATACAAGGCCCAAATAATACTCACACCATGGCTACTACGTAGTGATTAAATAATATTACCATACAGATACTGAATAAAAACTACTATACCAAAACCAATGTTGCCCCCACATGGTGACCATATATACACTGTGTGTAGCTGTTCTTGTATAATAAAAGGGAATACAGCACAGTTGAATCCAGTGACTCACTGGTGACTAATGACTTCGCTGATTGTTCATTTTCCAGTATGGCCGGACTTGAAGGCAAAGCCTGGGGGGAGGCCGGCATGACGAGGGGTGGCAATAGGGAGGTTGGGGATGCAAGTGATTGGATGTTTTAAAGGAAGGGGGTTGTGCTAGGTGGAGGGCTTATATAGGGGGAGGTCTGGAGCGGGAAAGGTGCCGTTTTGAACGAACAACCAGTGAGGGCAGCGGTAAAAATCTTTCCGGTTTCTGTTGGATAGCGGTTTTTAGTGGGGGCTGGAGTTGGTTTTTGTCACGGCAGTTGGGGCGGAGAGAGGTCCTCGGAGTTGGTGGATTAACAGGCTCTGGAGGATGGGGGGCCCATGGTTAGGGCTGGACTCCCATGGTTGTTATTTTCGGGGCAGGCTTTTAGGGCCATCTTTGTTGCCCCTGAGCTGGCGCTCATCGGCTGGGAGCAAGATGGAGTACCCTATGGAAGAATTAATAATAGTTGGGGCTTCGAGGACCTTCCTTCGTTGGTATTAATATTACTGGTATATGTTATGCATATGTTGGGTAGATCTGTTGTCATATGCCGTTGCATATGGGTTAGTGGTAATGTTGGGTATAAACATTTATATATTTATATATTTAGTTATAATAAAACGGCTGCTGTGGCTGATAAAATCCATTATTTATGGGTGTGGTGGGAGCGGGGTGGAGTGTGGGAACCGAATGAAATAGTCAATACCGGCATCATGTCTTTTGCATTCAGCCAAGATGCCATAAAGACACCTTCCATCCATAACTCATGTCTGCAAAGCTTGCTACGCAAACATCTTTGGCTCCTCACTTTTCCAGCACCTACCCTACCTTCCCATCTTGCCCCGTTTTCTTAGATTACTATACCACCTGTGTACCACTGTGCCCCCAATGCTGTAATGCAGACATAAGCTTCCCATATCTACAGATGTAGCAGTTGTTATTGCAATACCCCAGACAGGTTATCTGTACTTAATATATATTGTAATGTTATATTATGTATCTGCTGTATGATTCAAGAATGATCAGGTATGGTTGGCATTACATCAGTAATTACAAGGACGGATCCAGCTGACTTGATAAAACATCAGTTTTATTGCAGTATTCACATTAAAAAACGCACATCAGAGCAGTCTTGATGCGTTTTGACTGTACAACGATCCAGTGATCCTCCAATGAATTTTAATCACCCTAGTGGATATTCCCTTAAAGCCCACCATATGCACTGTATAAAAACATTGAAATATTGACTGATCATGGACAATTATGGGGCGTGTGTGATATAAAGATATATAGTATGCATAACAAAATATTAGAGCACACAGTCTCTTAATAGTGTGCCAGTAGATTTTTACGATAATTAAATCCTTTAGGAATACATGAATTCAAGGTCAATATCCAAAACACCTCTGGATCCAACAGGCAGCGCTTCAAATCACCAGCTCTAGAAGAGGGCTTATTTCAATACCAGAAATACAGAGGGAGGCTAAATTTCCTCCATGACAATCCCTTAAAGTACCTGGTGGTACCTGAGATGTTCCGGTCATTTTTTTCTATATATCGTTAATATGTTCAAGTGCTCGATCCTTCAGATGTTTTGAAGTACTACCTACTGTATGTAGATCTTACCACATAAAGTACAAGAGATCATATAAATCACTGATTCTGTGTTACAGTTAGGCTCCTTTCACACGGGCGAGATTTCCGTGCGGGTGCAATGCGTGATGCAAACACATTGCATCCGCACTGAATCCTGACTCATTCATTTCAATGGGTCTTTTCACATGAGCGATGTTTTTCACGCATCAGTTCGCCGTTTTGTGAAAATCGCAGCATGTTCTATATTCTGCGTTTTTCACGCAGCCCTGGCCCATTGAAGTGAATGGGTCTGCGTGAATCACGCATTGCATCCGCACGCAAATGCGGATGCAATGCGTGATTCACTGATGGTTGCTAAGAGATGTTGTTTGTAAACATTCAGTTTTTTATCACACGTGTGAAAAACGCATCAAAACGCTTCGCACCCGTGTGGAAAAAACTAAATGAACGAACGTACGCAATCGCAGTCAAAACTGACTGCAATTGCGTGCGGATTTTCCAGAACGCACCCTGAACACATCCGGACTGAATCCGTGACGCTTGTGTGAAAGGGGCCTTAATGTAATTCTAGACATGATATACCTTTCTTTGTGTGGAACCCGAAAAACTCTTTCACCCCTCCTGCAAGGGCTTGTTTGTTTATATTTTCACACAGCTAGGCAGAGGCTGCCGCCTAGCAGTGTGGCCGGTGATGTAATCGGCACTGATGGGCGGGCGATAGCGCTGCCCTAGCCGTTTTACTTAATGGTATGGTGGAGTGCTACCATTAAATAATACTGAAAGAAGGACTGCCATCCAATACTTCAAATACACATCAGCTCTTAAATTTTTAGATTAATACAATATACAGTATGAGGATAATATGACCTACTGTTCATTCCATGGAGTCATTTAACCTGATAATGACCAAGTGCAGTACATGTACGGTATTAGGTGCTGGACTTTATTCCAAAGCACTGTACATGTACAGTGTGGGATTAAAAATTCTGAAATCTAGCAGAAGCAGGTTTATTACTGTTTCTGCCTTCTCTTTCTTCTGTATATAGCGCTCAATGAGCATGATGCAGTGAATAGAGAAGTGGCCATGCTACTTCCTGTATTGGACCCTGTAATCACTTGACCCTAATCAGCTCTGTCTCTGTACAATGCCACTTTTAATGACCTATTCGAGGACATATAATGTTATGTCCTCGAATATAATGTATATTTAAAAAATAATTCAAAAAATGTAATTGGATACAAACAGAAGAAAAAAAAAAAACCCTTGCCATACACTCCCTATGAATACGAATACATATATAAAAATTACTGACTCAAAATAGGGAACTAATTTTTATAATTTACTAGCAGAATGACTTGGCTTTGCACTGGTATAGCTTGTCTATTTCATTTAATGTTTATATGTGTGGTTAAAATATATCACAGTTTCCCCATAACAGTAACCTCCACAGCATCTCACCCCCTTAACAGTGACCTCTACAGAACCCCATCCCTTAACAATGACCTTCACAGTACACCACTCCCTTAACAGTGTCCTCCACAGCAGCCCACTCCCTTAAAATGTGACCTATACAGCACCATATACCGCCCCCTTAACAGTGACCCTCCAAAGCGGTCTGTCTCTTAACAGTGACCTCCACAGGGCCCTGCCCCCTTAAGATTGACCTCCACAGCACCTAACACCCTTAACAGCGACCCCCTCCCACAGCAGCCTGCCTCTTTAAATGTGACCTCCACAGCAGTCTGTCCCTTAACAGTGACCGGCCACAGGGCACTGCCCTTTAACAGTGACTCCCCATAGCACCTCACTCCCTTAACAGTGACCCTCACACAGCACCCTGCCCCTTAACAGTGACCCTCCACACAGCACCCCGCCTCCTTAACAGTGACCTCTACAGCTCCCCACCCCCTTAACAGTAACCTATAAGTGAAGAAAAATGGCTGAGTTGTTATGGAAACCTGGTGTAACTGTGTATGTCAAGACTGTAGAACCTGCGAGTTTCTATTGCATAATAAGGGTCATGTGACTGTGTGAATGGCAGTTAAAATGTGAGTGAAACTGGGAGCTCCTATTGGCTAATACATTTTTGGGAACATCTCAGTAACGGTACATCCTAGAGAGCTGAAACCCAGTCTTCCCGGACACCTGATGCACCTACAAATTTGGTGCAGATCAGTGGTGTTCTTTGGCCATGCATAAAGAACAGACGGACGGACAGACAGACAGAAATTAATTTTTATATATCTATCTAAGAGAATAGCAGGATTTCCTGGCTTTGCAGGGTATATTTCCACTATTTCATTTAATGTTTGTGTGAGAGGTAAGAAGATATCCAAAGTGTCCCACTTAACACTGACCTTTACAGCACCCCTACCACTTAATAGTAACACCGCAGCCAGCTCCTTAAACAGGGACCTCCACAGCAGGCCACCCCTTTAACAGTGACCTCCACAGTGACACTCCCCATTAACTGTGACCTTCATAGCCCCTCACTCCCTTAACAATGTTCTCCACAGTAGCCCATCCCCCTCCATAGCACACTGCCTCTTAACATTGACTTCCACAGCAACCCACCACCTTAATTTTGACCCTCATAGCAAACTGCCCTATTAACAGTGACCTACACAGAGGCCTGCCCCCTTAACAGTGATATCCACAGCACCTCATCTCCTTAACAGTGACCTCCAAAGTATGCCGCCCCCTTAACAGTGACCTCCATAGCCCCCACCGTGTTAACAGTGACCTCCACAGAACCCCGCCCCCTTAACTGTGACCTCCACAGTTTCCTGCCCCTTTACACTGACCTACACAGTGGCGCACCCCTTAAAAGTGACCTCCACAGTGGACCACCCCCTTAACAGTAACCCCACAACGCCCTACCTTCCTTAAAGAATGACCTTCACAGAGCCCACCTCCTTAACAGTGACCAGTACAGTGGCCCGTCCCCTTAAGTGACCTCTACAGTACCCCTGCCCCTTAACACTGACCTCCACAGTGGCTTGAACCCTTTACAGTGACCCTCCACAGTGATCTACCCCTTAATAGTGATCTCCACCGGGCTCCGCCCCTTAACATTGGCTGCCCCTTAAACAGTAACCCCACCCCACAGTGCCCTGCACAGCGGCCCGCCCCCTTAACATTGACCTGCACAGGGCACCCCACTGCACCACGCCCCCTTAATATAAGACTTCCACAGCACTCTGCCCCATTAAAATGTGACCTCCACAGCACAATGCCCCTTAACAGTGACCTATAACAGTGAAGAAAAATGGCTGAGTTGTTATGGAAACCTGTTGTAATTGTGTATGTCAAGACTGAAGGACCTGTGAGTTTCTATCGGATAATAAGGGTCATGTGACTGTGTGAACGGCAGTCAGAATGTGAGTGAAGCTGTGAGCTCCTGTTAGCTAAAACATTTTTTTGGTATTATCTCAGGAATGGTACTTCCTAGAGAGCTGAGATCTGGTCAAAAACCTTCACGGACACTTGATTTCCCTATGTGCCAAATTTGATGCAGATCGGAAATTTGGAACAGACAGACAGAAATTAATTTATATATATATAAGTGATAAGAGATTTTGGTGTCAGTTTGAATATATGAATAATTAGGAGCTATAGTTTGAAACAAACACTTTTTTAAAACTTTTCTAACGAAAAGAAAAAATCCCTAAAAAGCATATTAATAAGAAGAGCTAGGTGTCATGTAAAAAAATGTAACACAAGTTATTTTAGTAGTTCAACAAGTACAACAAGTAAAAAAGTTAAGAGTCAGGACTAGAGATGAGCGAGCATGCTCGTCCAAGCTTGGTGCTCGTTCGAGTATTACGGTACTCGTAAGTACTCGCTGCACGGACGAGTATCTCGCCATGCTCAAGGAAATGGCAATTCGCATTGTGCATTTTTGGCACCTATAAACTCAGCCAATCACAAGCCAGGAGACTCTGCGGTACACCCAGCATCACGTGGGGCCCTTACATGTCGATAGCAGGGGTTGGCTGGCCTGATCAGGTGACCCTGGAATATACTAGTGACTGCCCGCGGTGCTCGGCTCAGATGCTGTCTAAATGTCGTTAGGGATAGAGCTGCTGCATTTCAGGGAGAGTGTTAGGGCCTGCATTTAGTTCTTTGTTAGGCAGGAGTGATCTCACAAGAACCCAACAGCCCTTCTAAGGGTTACAATAAAAAAATTTTTGGTCTCCTGGCTGGGCTGGCTGGCACTAGTAGTGCAGCTATCGCCATATATAATCCTTTTTTTTTTTTTTTTTAATTGTTATATCTCAGTGATACAAATCCATTTCACACAGCTGTGTGGAACCATTCTGTGTGTCACAGTTCAGCTGTCCACTCAACACAATCCGTATTTTCTGTCCAGGTGACGCATTCTGTACGTCACCTAATTAAAAAAAGGTCTTTTGCTGTCACTGATACAGCTAGATTACAAAAATCTCTGTGCAACATTTGTCTGGGTTGCAATTAAGCAGACCAAGTCTACCTAATCTAATAGTTTCCGTGTAATTGCTCCATACTGCACGGTACGTAATAGCATACGTAATTTTGATTTAACTTATCCACCTATATATTTACTTGTTCAGATTGAACAAGTTTGTGGGTTTCAGTAAAGCAGGCCCATTTATTTTATTTTTTTTATATAATACACTTATATACAGAAAATGTTGAACCCCAGGGCTAAGGGTCGAGGACGAGGGCATGGTCGTGGGCATTCAATTACTGCAGCGGGCAGAGGCCGTGGTCCTGGGCAGGGTGAGACAGTACCTGCTGATGAGGGAGCAGAGGAACGCCGCAGAGCTACACTCCCTAGCTTCATGTCTCAACTTACAGGGACACGTGGTAGAGGACTGTTGAAACTACAACAGTGCGAACAGCTGATCTCGTGGATTGCGGACAATGCTTCAAGTAATTTGTCCACCAGTCAGTCCTCCACGCAGTCCACCCACGTTACCCAAGGGAGCACTCCTCTGGCTCCTCCACCTCAACCTCCTTCCCCC
Organism: Rhinella marina; assembly: GCA_900303285.1. Taxonomy (NCBI): domain Eukaryota; kingdom Metazoa; phylum Chordata; class Amphibia; order Anura; family Bufonidae; genus Rhinella; species Rhinella marina. The sequence continues at coordinate 15,678 of ONZH01028035.1, forward strand.
AGTCTGCGCCCTCCCAGGAAAATTTGGAATGCGATCCGGCATACTCTGAGGAACTGTTTTCTGGACCCTTCCCAGAGTCACAAACCACTTCTCAGGTTGCTGCTGACCTCGTTCCCGATGCCCAAGTTTTCCAACTGTCGCAGTCTGTGGGTGATGATGATGATGACAATGTTGACTTAGTGGAAGAAGTTTGTAAAGAGGTGTTGGACGATCAGGATACACGGTTGTCAGACAGTGGTGAAGTTGTTGTCAGGGCAGGAAGTCCGAGGGGGGAAGAACAGAGGAATCGGAGGATGACGAGGTGACTGACCCAAGCTGGGCTGATAAGCCGAGTGAAGACAGTGCCTCTGAGGCAGAGGCGAGTGCTGCACCAGAACAGGTTGGAAGAGGCAGTGGTGTGGCCAGAGGGAGAAGCAGGGCCAGAGCTGGTGCATCAGCAGCAACTGTTTCACGTAGTGAAGCTCCCGTGGCGAGGCCTAGATGTTCGCAAGTCTGGAGGTTCTTTAAAGAAAGTGAGGATGACCGACGGACTGTGGTGTGCAACCTGTGCCACACCAGGATCAGCAGGGGTGCCACCACTACTAGCCTAACCACCACCAGCATGCGCAGGCATATGAGTGCTAAACACCCCACTCAATGGAACCAAGGCCGTTCACCTCCTGCGGGTCACACCACTGCTCCTTCCCCTGTGTCACTCACTGCCTCTGCTAGTCAACCCCCTGCCCAGGACCCCGGCACGAGCACCTCCTGCCGGAAAACCACACCTTCGCCTCCACGATCCTCCACAGCGTCCACCAATGTGTCCCAGCGCAGCGTTCAGCTGTCTTTACAGCAGACGCTGGAGCGCAAGAGGAAATACAGTTCCACCCACCCACATGCCCAAGCCCTCAACGTCCACATCTCCAAATTGCTAAGCCTGGAGATGCTGCCCTATAGGCTGGTAGAGACCGAGGCCTTTCGAAATCTCATGGCGGTGGCTGCCCCTCGGTATTCAGTCCCCAGCCGCCACTATTTTTCCCGATGTGCCGTCCCAGCCCTACACCAGCACGTGTCAGAGAACATCATCCGTGCCCTGACCAACGCTGTTTCTGAGAAGGTCCACCTAACCACTTGGACAAGTGCTGCCGGGCAGGGACACTATCTCACTAACGGCACATTGGGTTAACTTGGTGGAGGCTGGGACCAAGACTGACCATGGGGCTGCTCATGTACTGCCCACACCAAGGATTGCGGGACCTACCTCGGTCACGGTCTCTCAGACGTACTATGCCTCCTTCTCCGACCCCTCCTCCTCCTCCACCGAATTACCATCCGTGGGCACGGCGCCTTCAGTCGGTAGCTCTAGGCGCAGCAGCAGTGCCGTGGGTAAGCACCAGCAGGCGGTGCTCAAACTGCTGAGCTTAGGTGACAAAAGGCACACCGCCCAAGAGCTGTTAAAGGGCATCACGGCGCAGACCGATGTGTGGCTGGCACCGCTGAACCTCAAGCCAGGCATGGTTGTGTGTGACAACGGGCGTAACCTGGTGGCGGCTCTGCAACTCGGCAGACTGACACATGTGCCATGCCTGGCCCACGTGTTCAATCTAATAGTTCAGCGGTTCCTCAAGACATACCCCAATCTGTCTGATTTGCTCACCAAGGTGCGCCGCATCTGTGCGCATTTCCGCAAGTCGACCAGAGATGCTGCCACTCTCAGGGCAGCGCAGCGCCGCCTACAACTGCCCGCTCACCAACTGTTGTGCGATGTGCCCACGAGATGGAATTCGACATTAAACATGTTATCCAGAGTTTACCAGCAGCGCAGCGCGATTGTAGACTGCCAGATGTCAACTTCCACCAGAACTGGTAGTCAGGTCACTCAGAATCCTCAAGTCTACAATGAGGAGTGGACGTGGATGTCTGATATCTGCCAGGTGTTGAGCAACTTTGAGGAGTCAACACAGATGGTCAGCGACGATGCCGCCATTATCAGCCTCACCATCCCGCTGCTTTGCCTGTTGAAAAACTCACTGCTCAGCATCAAGTCGGATGCTTTGCGCTTGTCACAAGAGACGGTGGAGGAAGATACATCGCTTGATAGCCAGAGCACCCTCCGGTCTGTTTCTCAGCGCGTATCGGAGGAGGGGGATGAGGATGAGGAGGAAGAGGAGGAGAATGTTGGCGAGACAGAATGCTCAGTCCTTCTTAACTCTTGAGCGTGTATGGGCTGAAGAGGAGGAGGAGGAGGAGGAGGAGGAAATGGAGAGTCAGGCCAGTGAGGAGAGGGAATTCTTGCATGTTGGGACTCTGGCGCACATGGCAGACTTCATGTTAGGCTGCCTATCCCATGACCCTCGTGTTAGAAGCATTTTTTCAAACACCGATTACTGGGTATTCACTCTCCTGGACCCACGGTACAAGCAGAACCTTTCCACTCTCATCCCTGCAGAGGAAAGGAGTATGAGAGTGAATAGATATCAACAGGCCCTGGTGCACAAGCTGAAACAATCCTTCCCATCTGACGCCGCTAGCGGCAGAGGGCATGGTTCTGTGGGCCAAGTAGCGGGGGAGAGGAGGCGAGCAGGCAGCTTGTCCAGCACTGGCAGGGGAACGCTCTCCAAGGCCTTTGCCAGTTTTATGTCACCCCAGCAAGACACTGTCACCTGTCCCCAGTCTAGGCAGAGTAGGGGGGAGCTGTACAGAAAGATGGTGAGGGAGTACCTAGCTGACCATACCAACGTCCGTAGCAATCACTCTGCTCCATACAACTACTGGGTTTCAAAGCTGGACATGTGGCCTGAACTGGCGCTGTACGCCTTGGAGGTGCTTGCCTGCCCTGCCGCTAGCGTGCTGTAAGAGCGGGTATTCAGTGCAGCTGGTGGCGTCATCACCGATAAGCGTACACGCCTGTCAACTGACAGCGCTGACAGGCTGACGCTTATTAAAATGAACAAAGCCTGGATTTCACCACAATTTAAATCTCCTCCGGGGGAAAGGAGCTAAAGATTTACATTACTTATGTATCCGATTTCTCTTCTCTACTCCTCCTACTCCTCCTCCTCCTTGTCGTCTTTGCCTAACGCTGACCAAAAAAACACAATTTTTTAGAGGTCCAACTGGCACTCTTACCTCAATTTTTCAGGAGGGCCCCCTACAGGCCCTTTCTTCAAACAATTTTTCCGGAGGTCCACCTACAGGCCCTCTCTCCAAACAATTTTTCCTGAGGTCCACCTACAGGCCCTCTCTCCAAACAATTTTTCCGGAGGTCCACCTACAGGCCCTCTCTCCAAACAATTTTTCCGGAGGTCCACCTACATGCCCTCTCTCCAAACAATTTTTCCTGAGGTCCACCTACAGGCCCTCTCTCCAAACAATTTTTCCTGAGGTCCACCTACAGGCCCTCTCTCCAAACAATTTTTCCGGAGGTCCACCTACAGGCCCTCTCTCCAAACAATTTTTCCGGAGGTCCACCTACAGGCTCTCTCTCCAAACAATCTTTCCGCAGTGTCAACTACAGACAGTGTAAAACAATGTTTCAGGAGCGTCAAACAGACAGTCCAAAACAATTTTTCTGGATGCGCAAGTTGCTGAGGGTAGACTTTATGTACTCCGAAAAGAAAAACATTTTTGGAGGCTCAACAAAAGCCATTTCACTGCATTCTCAGTCGGACAAAGTCATTGGTGGTGTAACCACCATGCTGTGTCAGGCTAAATTTTTGGGTGCTTCACCAGCTACCGCATGCTACCTCAGTCACTCTGTTGTCACCGCCACCATACAGGGCCACAAAAAATGTTTATGTGGTTCGCCTGCTCCCACAGTGTCACTCGCTCACTCTGTTGTCACCACCATAGTGGTTTGCACTATAGCAGCCCAAGTCTGCACATTCCCCTTTTTATCTCCAAGTGATCTATACTGCACGTCACGTAATAAAATAGGTTCTTTTGCTCTCAGTGATACAAATCCATTTCATAAAATCCTTTCTTTCTCTTTAACTAATCTATACTGAACGTCACTTTTAAAAATACGTCTTTTTCCTCTCTTTCTCTCTCTCCAAACTATTTTTCCGGATAGGTGCCATATACGGTATTAAACTGAGAAGAATACATAGAACACATACCTCACTTGATCAAGCTCATAGTTGACAACTGTACCGGTTGATGCTAAATTTTTAATTTGGGGTCCTGCGTCGTCATTCGAACTCCATCCGGCTGTTGTCACCACCACACACGCTAGCCAAGGGGGCACTCCTCTGGCTCTTCCAGCTCAACCTCCTTCCCCCCAGCATGCCCCCCACTTACAGGCCCTCTCTCCAAACAATTTACCCGGGTAGGGGACGTATTAGATATTGTACAGATTTTTTTTGGTTCTTCTTTTAATTGCCTCCTGCAATAGAGTGCGATAGACGGGAATCGAACCCGGGTCAACTGCTTGGGAAGCAGCTATGCTCACCACTTTACCACCAACAGCCACAGCAACTGATAAGAACAGATACTAAACTTGATGTAAGCCAACATTTCGACAATCGATAACCCGAAACGGATCCGCCTTCGAGCCCGGCGTTCGGCAACCCTGAACATTTCACATACTCTGACCGAGTCTGAGTCTGAGTCTGGGGCCGCTCATGTACTGCCCACTTGGATGATTGCGGGGCCTGCCTCGTTCATGGTTTGTCAGAATTACTATGCCACTTTCTCCAACCCCTCCTCCTCCACCTTCGAATTACCATCTGTGCTTCACCTCCTGCTACCTCAGTCTAACTCGGTCACTCTGTTGTCACCGCCATGCTGCGTCTGGCTAAATTTTTGGGTGGCTCACCTGCTACCTCATCTAACTTGGTCACTTGTTGGTGTCACCGCCATGCTGTGTCAGGCTTATGCCTGCATTGTGTGGCTGGGGATAGGAGAGCAGTGCCAGCATGGGCATGGGTGATGGACCTTCGTTGCACCTAGTTGGGTGCTTCCCTATATATTCCCACCATGCCAGCCATGGGTTGTACATTAACTAATAACAGGGAAAACAAAAAAATATTTTACAGAAGGGTCAACCGCAGACACTCCAAAACAATTTTACATGAGGGAGTGTCTCCCGGTCTGCCATCGTGTTCGGTCAGGCTGTCAGTAGGTACACTACCCCTGTCGTCCGCAGAAGCGGCCACTATGAGGAAGGCCACGGCAAGAACATCCCCTTTTCAATTGAGCAAGTGTAGAATTGTAGGAGGATGACACTTTTCTTCCACAGTGGATTCACCTTCCCCTTTATCATTGCCAGACAACAGTTGGTGAAAAAGTAATTGGCAATGATGAAGAAAATGTAACGGTGCAGTGGACCGTCTGTGACGCAAAACCTATACATTCCCACCATGCCAGCCATGGGTTGTACATTAACTAATAACAGGGAATACAAAAAAAATATTTTACAGAAGGGTCAACTACAGACACTCCTAAACAATTTTTTAGGAGGGTCAACTTCGGACACTCCAAAACAAATTTTTGGGAGGCTCGACTACAGACATTTGACTGCTACCTCAATCTAACTTGGTCACTTGTTGGTGTCACTACGCTGTCACCATGATTTGTCAGGCTTATGCCTGCGTCATGGGGCGGGGGATAGCACAGCAGTGCCAGCATGAGCAGTGGTGTCACCTGCAGGCGGTGATGGACCTTCGTTGCACCTAGTTGGGTGCTTCCCTAACATGTGATGGGCATGTGCCTCGCCTTTCTTTGTCTGGGTGAGCACAATTGCCATGAGGGTAACCACCAGGCTGTTGCCTGAGAATTTGGGGTAATGGTGGGATTAGGCAGCCTCAGAGGCATCCATGCATGCTGCCCCTGCTGTTTCCTGTCCATTTCCGTGACTTGAATTGGGGTTCGTTACTCGAAACGAGCACCCGAGCATCGGGAAAAGTTCGACTCGAATAACGAGCACCCGAGCATTTTAGTGCTCGCTCATCTCTAGTCAGGACCATTAAACCACTACAAGCAGTACATCATGAAAAAGTGTCTGGTCTTTAAGGCCTATTCAGGCCTGGTTATTTAAGGTTAAACAAATGCTGCTCTTTTCACTTTTTTCAACTTCCTTCTATCTTCTGTCGTTGCTGAGAAGCTAAAAAGTAACACATTGAATAATACAGTATGTGGCGTTGTGGTTATTTTCTTATTACAACCATAGAAGGAAATGAAACATGTCTGTAGCTTTTTATGGTAGAAGAGACACTTACCTAAGAGACCATTTCTGTCTCATTTTTGTAAAAGCTTCTCACCTTCTTATACTGTGCTTCAGGAAAACAATTATCAGGTTAGTACAGCTGGTATTTTAAATGATAACCTTCTTCGAATATCGATTTATACTCTAAAGTTAACATTAGGACAGCATAAGAATTTGCTGCATTTTGTTTGTTAAGCATAATTAATATTTTTTCAATGTTGACTTCATTTGTTGAAATTAATGCCAATATTATAGGCATTATCGATATACAGTACATCTTAAAAACTGATCAAATAGATGTAATATTAATGCCTAGGTTTTACTTTATAACACTTTGCAATGCAAGTGTCTTCATAGGAGACAGGTATAGTAAGTTCAGCGTATTTGATTTCCAATCTCTGCTTTTATGTAATGTATTTTGCATGATATTTGAATTAATTTTGGTCCTCATGTCTGCATACTTTAGGTATTTGGCTCCATGTTAGTAAATGGATTACTTCTGTTCTATATGGAACTATAACCTGCATTTAGCAATCATATTTATTATTGTATGATTGTTTTTCTTACTGTTATGCTAATGTTATCGTCCATGATGTCTTAAATAAGTTCTTTGGAACTTAAATATTGATGTCCTATGCTCCAGATAGATCATCATAGTTGATTGTGGGGGTCCAACTCTTGACACTCCATGGATCAGTTGTTGGCAGTGGACACAGCACCTGGCCTGTGTCTAGTGATAATAGAATCGAAGCATTCAAAGCAGAATTCAGTCTGCAACAAATCCGAATTTCCTTGTGCTTCGTGGAAACACATCAGTTTTTCCTAAAAAGGCGGCTGCATGTGTTACATAGCAAAGGTAAAAAGCCCTGGAACGCGAGATCACCCAAAATGCCGTGCAGCCCACCAATCCGCAGATAGCCCTCCCCTGTGATGTCACAGCCCTATAAAACCCTCATTCCGCACGGTCTCCGCCATTGTCCTGTGAGATGAGTGTAGGGAGAGACGTGGCAAGCACTCATGCACTAGGGACAGTATTGCTAAAAATGAATAATAGAAGAATATTTGAGAGGGGGCGTGTAGGGAGAGTGCAGGGAGACTTATGCTGCATCAGTTTTTTTTTGTTTTTTTTTCCTACATTTACTTATTCCTACATCAGCTGTAAACTAAGATATGTAATTCAATACCAATAAGATGTAAGCCTTTATTATTCCACTGCCAGCATGCCAACCAATACCATCCAGTCTGCACCCCTTAGGGGGACCAGGTCTTAATGATGACCATTCTCATCTTTTGCTAGCTTTACATCTTCCAAATCATCCTTCAAAGTCTCCATGTCTGAGAAGAATCAGCAGGATAGAGAGATAGGAGGAGTTGGATGTTTCTGATTAAATCTTCTCATTGATATTAGATGATGTGTAAATGGAGTAAAAGCAGATGGCAGAAGAAGGGCTCCCACCTGTAGGGCAGGAGAGTCCAGGGGAAGTGGGTATGTCAGAGATGATTAACATTCTGTGTTTACTGTCAAGTAACCTGCAGGATATTGCGGGCAAGAAAAGTAATAATATACATATTGTGCACCAACCTAACCAGCCAAACCCCATACCAGCAGCAGCCCCTGTTTAAAGGTGCTGCACAGCCATTACCAATGAAGAAGGACTATACATAATGAAAGGCAGCTGCAGGCTAATTGTCCACCCGGTTCTTCACCACAACATGGCCACAACCCACCCGCAGCACGGATGCTCCATATGGCCGACCCTAAGGCAGAGTGGCCTGGCTATACCGGATTTATAGCGATTTGTGATTAACTAATTTGGAACAAATCAAATTTCTTAACTTCACTCATCTCTTCCTGTGACATCACGTACATCGGTCACATGAACTGTGGATAGCTCAGTCCCATTCAAGTAAATGTAATGAAGTTGCAATTCCAAGTTGCTATGCAATGCACAGCTGTGAGCTGGGGTGTACGACCAAGAGGCTGCAGAGCCTAATCAGCAGTGGTTCCAAGAACTGAATCTTGACCAATCAGATATTGATGACCTTTCCTGAGAAACACCTCTTTAATTTTTTTTTATTTTACCTCTATATAAATAAAGTATATTCATAACTGGGATGTCACTACACTTCTAGCATCAGATCCTAAAGCTTTTGGTGAGGAGTGAGAGTGTCCCTGCATCTGCAAGTGGATAAGGTACTTTTTTTAATTTTAACTCTTGAATGTCTTTTGGCGTACCTGTTTTTAATGGTCGTTAGATAGTTGCGCTCTTGTCTAAACGGCTGTTAAAAATGGTCCCATTGATTTCAGTGCGGTCTGTCTAGCTGTGAAAATGGCAAAAAACAGGACATGCCCAATTTTTTGACCGCCATGTGAATAGCCTCTTTGACTTCTAAAAATGGCTGTGTGACAGACGCTACAAAAACAGCCATCATACAGCGTGTGAATGTAGCCTTAGAAACATTGCTTCCACAGGTGCCATGCCCTGGCATACAGAGTGCATATGCCTTGGTAACTTGAAACCGTTAACGGAGTATTCCCATCACATACAATGGGGGAATATCGCTAGGATATGCCCCATTGTCTGATTTGTGAGGATCCCACCTCAGGAACCCGCACCTACGCCGAGAACGGAGTGGGGAGAGTGGTGGCTGGAGGACACTAGGTTTCCCGGGGTATGGCCACCACCAAGCACACTCCCCACACAAGTGAAAAGGAGTGCACAGGGCTTGCGTGGCCACTTCTACCATTCATCTCTATGGGGCCGCCGGATATAGTCCAGTATTGGCTCCAAAGAAATGAATGGGGATGCTATGATTCCATTGTCTGTGGTGGGAATACTCCTTTAAGACCTTTGGATGTCTTTAAACACCAGGGACTGGGTTTGACTTCGACTTCTGCACCTCCTTTAGCTACATCCTTCCCTGGCCATATTAGCTGTCACTAGAGATGAGCGAAGTTTACAAAACTTCGATTCGGCTGCTTCGACAAATTTCACAAAGAAATTTGCTTCATGGTGAATTACTTGGTCACGAAGTGAAGTGACGAAGTGCGATTGCACCTTTTCCCCGTCATTGAACCCCTCAGATGCTGCGTTCATCACTGACTGTGGCATCTGGGATAAAAATTAGGGCTTTCAGGGGTTAATCTGTAAAAAATTTAAATAAATAATACTCACCTTATCCAATTGAGCGCAAAAAGGCTGCGACAGCGATCTTGATTGACGGTCCCGAGCAAAATCTCACGTGGTGCGTGATGACATCATCACGGTGGCATCTCGTGCGGGATCTTCAGTCAAGATGGCCAAGGCAGCCATTTCAGGCAAAACATATTACCATGAAACTCGGATCGAAGTCGAATGGCTGAGAAAAACAATACTGAGCAAACACTATATTCTTATTTTAAGGGCAATGTTGTAATATTCTAAATATACTTTAAAACAGCTCATCTGCAGAAAATCTACATTCATACCTTCTATACCAAAAATCTTCTTCTCAGATTGCCACAGAAGAATGTATATGCACACTGATGTTCTACTGGGTAAGTAAAGACTGCTGAAATTTACTATAAAGCTTATGATAAAGGTGGAATTTTCTCAAGTTATAGTATGTAACAGATATACTACATACACTGTAGCAGATTTTCTTATAATCAAAAAGTTTGAGTTGTCTGTTTTTCTTTCTTTTCCAGCTGGACTTTTCATTGGGGTCGTTGTGGGCAGCAGTGGTACTGGACATCATTTTCATATAATTTCCAAAGATATATGTATAATCATTGTAGACATTCATAGCAGTGGTACAGGAAGTTCATATACTGTAGATGAATATCTGTATAAAATTAAATACATCCACCTTCCCTGACCATGATTTAACTGTAGGAATATCCATTATACAGAGTTAATGTGTAGAGAAGCATGTTTGGTATAGTATGCAAACAAAAAAGAACAAAAACTCTTCTTTTTTGAAACTTTGAAACAAAAGTAAAACCTGGCGAAAATCCACACCAATCTTATAGTGCTGCGTGGCAATACATAGAGCCACTAAAGTATACCGGCCTTCACTAGGACACTATGATAGCTCCATATTGTGCCTGCGTATGGCGTTGTATTATCATTTGTATGGAGCTGCACCCCCAGTCCCAGAGATCTACATCCCCTCTTTCTAATACAGTTAAATGTTAAAACCACAAGATTATACGTCTCACAGATTCATACATGCACAGTCAGTTTAATGCAATTTATTGCATCTTCTGCTGTACATGCGCCAGGACAGAAATCAATTCCCGCCACCAGCTTGAGTAGATTTCTGATGCAATGTGCAGCAGTTTCTTGGCTCTGAAAAGAATAGAGCTTTACTATAGAGAAGCAGGAAACACTGCTTTTTACTGCACTAAAGTTTTGGTGTTCAAATCCCACTAAGCCCTGTAAAAGTATTTTTATGGTACACTACGGCAGAAAAAACACAATCTTTACTTTCCAGCTTTTTTCTTTTATGGTAAAAGTAACAATTTTTTGCAAAGTAATAAAAAAAAATATATATGAAAGAGCAAAAACCATTAGGGCCCTTGCACACAATCGTATGCGCTCCGAGACATACGGTCCGTAAGCGGGCCATATGTCCCGGAGCGGCATCGATCGTGCGCACGGGAGCGCACAGCATCATTGATTACAATTATGCTGTGTACATCGGGCCGCCCGCGGTGCTATTGTTCCGCACTCATACGATCTTGTGAGTGCAGGACAATAGTCCTGCGGATGGCCCAACGTGCACAGCATCATTGTTATCTAGGCTGTGCGCTCCCGTGCGCATGATCAATGCCGCTCAGGGACATATGGCCCGTTCACGGACCATATGTCTCAGAGCGCGTACGGTCATGTTTTTGTAACATACTGAGTGTGAAGTATATTTGTAATCATAATAAGGGTGAGTGGTGAGTTGACTACAATGGAGTCAGTTCGGGGGCCTGTTTTTTGCCAGACAAATAAGTCTTGCATGCAGGGCTTTTTTGTACAGTCTTTTTTCAGAATGTGCAACAGAGGCCTCGAACACAGGCTCCAATGTAGATGTGAAAAAGCCCTAAGATGTACAACATAGTGAACACATTATTTATGGTGATTCCCCTTTGTTTCTGTAATATACTATATGCCTGTGAATAAAATAATTTTTTTGAGCAGAGACAATTCAGCCACTTCTGTAGTGCAATGGTGTTCTGGCAGAAAAACAGCCAGCCACAGTTCACCAGATAGCCAGATAATGCTGTGACCTGCCAGATGCCCACTGACTTTAATATCAGATTTCACACAGACAAAAAGTTCTTCCTGCACGTCTTTTTGTCCGGCTGAAAGCCAGCAGTACTGACGGAAAGCGGCCGGATGCTTGTCCAATCCCATTATAGTCAATGAGGATAGTTCACTGCATTGGACTCCTGAAAGCTGTTCCTCTTCCAGAACAGTCTACCAGATTTCTGAGTGCTGAGTACTTACACTTAACCTTCCTGTTCCTTGTACTTGTGGAGTTCCTGAGGCATCATGGTGAGCTGGACTATAATGTCTTATTCACACAGTCGGTGGGTGAAATTTATATAGACTGGTGAATCTATCCCCCTTGATCTCCCTGCTCTGGCGTGATATGCACCTGATTTGTTAAGTGGCAGAAGCCTTTGACAGGCTGGCATAGACTTCAGCTATACTGTACCCTCCGCCACTTTCTGGTGAAAGTTATTGTAAATGTGGCGGTGACCCCCTTATTCTAGGCACTTCAGAAAAGTGTCGAGAAGCTCAAAAAGTCGTAAAATTATAATGTACATATGCCGTGGACCATAATATGTGACTTTTTTATGCCACAATTGTGGCACAAAGGCATTGATAAATGTCCCTCAGTGTTTGGTCAGTGATTTCCATCAGTGATTTTGAGCCAAAACCAGGTGCGGCTCTAAACACAGAACAGGTGCAGATATTTCCCTTATATCTTATGCCTGTGGAGACTCCAGTCCTGGTTTCAGCTCACAGTCACTGACTAATGGGCCTTTTACATGGGTCAACAATTGAACTGATCATTGTTAATCAGCGTTACTAGTAATGCTCATTAGCGATGATCTTGTAGTGTAAATGCACAGCCGATTACACAATGAACGAGCAAAATGCTCTTTCATCGAGTAATTGTATCTTTTGTGCAGCACAAAAGATCATCATTTCCCAGTGTCTGATCGTTCTCTGTAAACACAATCTGCTGCTGGGAAACAACAAGAAAGTATGGGGAAGAGCAAGGGTATTAGTGATCGTTCCTCCAAATACTCTGGAGGAGATCGCTGCACTAGTCTCCTCCCCAAGAAATCAGCAGTTTGTCGGGAAGAAACACTTCCCGACAATCTGCTAGATCGTCGTCCCGTGTAAAGGGACGTAAAACACTGACATGTGAATATAGCACAAGTTTGTTTAAATGGCAATAGTTCCCTTGTTTTTTGAGCCCTTAGCAGTAGACAGTGGGCATATAAAGTATGATATGTTGAACTTTCAGTTGTTGCTGAATATTACTGCTTGACAGAGGTATCCCCAAAAAGACTGTTATAATATGTCTGTGATAGTAAGATTGGTGGACAACTTGTTGCTGAAATCCCATAGATCACAGAAATGAGTGGAGTTTAGGTATAGTAAGAGCAATGGTGATGACCTTATTGCACCAAATCATAATTTGCATATTAAAGAAAAAAACCTCAGGAATGGAGCCTCAGTTCAGTAATAGAAAAACAGTGTTTTCAGGTAAACTTTAACTGTGTATCTACGCAAACAGTTTGATAGGGAGGTTGTTGGTGACAGATTCCCTTAAAAGAGGACCTGTCACCAAAAAATGCAATATAATCTGAAGGCAGCAGGTTATAGAGAAGGAGAAGCTGATCAAATTGATATATAGTTTTGTGGGAAAAGATTCAGTAAAACTAGTAATTTATACAGTTATATCTGCAGCCCTGTGAATACCCATCGGTACAGGGAGGAGGAGTTACCAGTGACTGACAGCTATCTCTCTAAGTACACTTATACACAAAATGCCATCAATCACTGATAGCCCCTCCCGTATGTACATATGGTGGAAAAAAACAAAGATATAAATGTATAAATTACAGGTGTTACTCAATCTTTTCCTATAAAACTGTATATCAATCTGCTCAGCTCCTCCTGCTCTACAACATGGTGCTGGAAGATTGCATTGCACTTTGTGATGACAGGTCCTCTAAGGCAGGAACATGTAACGAATAAAAGATTATGCTGCAATCTGTCGGGACAACCTACTGGGCTTCTTATTAATAAAAGCCACAAATTTTGCTAGAAATCAGTTGATTGTGTTAAATGATTGGGGATCTAACACAGGCAATTTCTTACAGATAGAATTTCTCCACCCGTTCTCAGTGCATCACCGAATCATACATTCTACTATAAAGGAGAGGCTGTGACTCTGACTTGTGCCACCCTGGGAGAGTACAGACGCGCTAACTTTATTTTTTATAAGAACTCTGAATACATCCAAAATGATAACACGTACATATATCATATCTATGGCATGGATTACTCTGATATAGGGAAGTATGCTTGTGAATTCTGGTCTGGCACTCATTCATCTCCTAGAAGTAATGAAGTCTCATTATTCCTATATGGTGAGGATTTGATCATTTATTCAATGCAGAAAACAGCATGCGTATACTCTGTGTTATAATACTATGTTATTATATGTGCTACACGTACGTCTTATTTACACACTGTGATTAACCTTTAGGATACCAGCGCCGTACATCTATGGCGCTCTGATCGGGTGGGCACAGTAGCTGCGCTCGCCCGATCAGCTACAGGGGTCCGGCAGTGGCCGATAGCCAGACTCCTGCTGGCATTGTACCCCCTGCTATGCACTGGCATCGGTGAAAACACTGATGCCGGTACATTAACCCTCGCACTGCCGCGGCCATCGCTGACCGCAGCACATGCGGGTATCCTAAGGGGTTGCGATCCCAATCGGGTCCCCGCACTACTGTGGAGGGGAGCCGATGGCAGGGAAGGCAGCCCGATGCCTTGCTTAGGCATCGGGCTGCCTTCTATGGAAGCCTGTAAGATCCAGACCCCTGGATCTCACAGGCAGGAAACTGTAAGTGTATTACACTGGTAATACATTTACAGCCAATGCATTACAATACAGAAGTACTGTAATGCATTGTGCAGGGGATCAGAGCCCCCAAAAGTTGAAGTCCCAGACTGGGACAAAAAATAAAGTGAAAAAAAGAAGTTAAAAAAATTAAGTTTTACAAAAAAAAGGTGTCCTTTTCCCAAAATAAAGTTTAAAATTTTTTTTAAAAAATAGGGAAAAAAAGAAAAGTAGGCATATTAGGTATCGCCGTGTCCATATCGACCGGCTCTATAAAAATATTACATGACCCATCCCGCTCGGTGAACGCCATAAAAATAAAAACAGTGTAACAAAAGCCATTTTCTGGTCACCTTGCCTCACAAAAAGTGTAATACCAGGCGATCAAAAAGACTCATTATAAAAGCCGTATTAATTATATAAAGTCGTATTTATCCCAAAATGGTACCAATCAAACAGTCATCTTGTCCCGCAAAAAATTAGACCCTACCTAAGACAATGGCCCAAAAAATAAAAAAAGTATGGCTCTCAGAAAATGGCAACACAAAAAAAAGATTTTATTCTGTTCAAAAATGCATCTAATGTGTAAAACTTAACAAAAATAAAAATGTTAGACATATTGGGTATCACCGTGTCCGTAACAACCTGCTCTATAAAAATATTACATGAGGTGGCCTCCCAGGTGACTGTTGTAAAAAAAAATTTAAAAAAAACTATGCCAAAACAGCCATTTTTTTCCCTCTTGCCTCACAAAAAGTGTAATAGCAGGCGATCAAAAAGGCGTATTTACCCCAAAATGGTACCAATAAAACCGTCATCTCGTCCCGCAAAAAATGAGACCCTACTTAAGACAATTGCCCAAAAAATAAAAATAATATGGCTCTCAGAAAATGGCAACACAAAAAAAGATTTTAGTCTGTTCAAAAATGCATCTAATGTGTAAAACTTAACAAAAATAAAAATGTTAGACATATTGGGTATCACCGCATCCGTAACAACCTGCTCTATAAAAATGTTACATTAGCTGGCCTCCCAGGTGAATTCTGTAAAAAAAAAAATGTAAAAAACTATGCCAAAACAGCCATTTTTTCCCTCTTGCCTCACAAAAAGTGTAATAGCAGGCGATCAAAAAGGTGTATTTACCCCAAAATGGTACCAATCAAACCGTCATCTCTTCCTGCCAAAAATTAGACCCTACCTAAGACAATCACCCAAAAAATAAAAAAAATATGGCTCTCAGAAAATGGCAACACAAAAAAAAGATTTTATTCTGTTCAAAAATTAATTTACTGTGTAAAACTTAACAAAAATAAAAATAATAGACATATTGGGTATTTCCGAGTTCGTAACAACCTGCTCTATAAAAATATCACATGATTTTCCCCTTCGGGTGAATGCTGTAAAAAAAAATTTTAAAAACTGTCAAAACAGCTATTTTTTTTCACAAAAAGTGTAATACTAAGCGATCAAAAAGTCTTATGTACCCCAAAATGGTACCAATGAAAAGTCACCTCATCCTGCAAAAAATGAGCCTCCACATAAGACAATAACTCAAAAAATTAAAAATCAATGGCTCCCGCAAACCAATCCATCAAAATCTGTGCTGCAAAATTTATATGGCGCTCCTTCTGTTTTGAGTCTTGTCATGTACCCCCACAGCAGTTTACCACCACATATGGGGTGTTGCCATATTCAGGAGAAAATGGGGAACAAATTATGGGGTGCTTTTCTCCTGTTACCCCTTGTGAAAATGAAAAATTTGGGGCTAAAGCAACATTTTATTGGAAGAAATGAAACTTTTCATTTTCACAGCCAAGTGTTTCCAAATTCCGTAAATTCTGTAAAAGGGGGTCAACGTGGCCACTACCCCCCTTAATATATTCTTTAAAGCTTGTAGTTTCCAAAATGGGGTCACTTTTTGAGGGTTTCCACTGTAGGGGTACGTCAGGGTCTCTCAATTACAAAATGGTGCCTAAAAAACATTCTAGCAAAATCTGCCTCCAAAATCCATATGGCGCTCCTTTCCTTCTGACCACTGCCCAAACCCATAGAGACGTTTACCACCACATATGGGATATTTCTGTAAACTGCAGAATCAGAGTAATGTATATTGAGGTTTAGTTTGCTGTTAACCCTTGCTTTGTTGCAAGAAAAAAATTATTAACGTGAATAATCTACCAAAAAATTGAAATTTTGAAATTTCACCTCCATTTTCCTTTAATTCTTGTAGAACACCTCAAGGGTTAACAAAGTTTGTAACATCATTTTTTTATAATTTGAGGGGTGTAGTTTCTAAAATTGGGTCATTTATTAGTGGTTATCATTAGGTAAGCCTCACAAAATCACTTTATAACTGAATTGGTGCTCACAAAAATGGTTTGGGAAATTTTATTGAAAATGTGAAAAATTGCTTCTAAACTTCTAAGCCCTCTAACTTCCTAAAAAATAAAATGACATTTACAAAATGATGCCAACATAAAGTAGACATATGGGGAATGTTAAGTAATAAATATGTCACTTTCTGTTTTAAAAGCAGAGAAATAGAAATTTTGAAAATTGAAAATTTTTAATTTGGGGTAAATTTGGGATTTTTTCATAAATAAAGGTGAAATATCTTAACTCAAATCTATGACTGTCATGAAGTACAATGTGTCATGAGAAAACAATCTCAGAATGGCCTGGATAAGTAAAAGCTTTCTAAAGTTATTACCACATAAAGTGACACATGTCAGATTTGCAAAAATTGGCCTGGGATTTAAGGTGAAAAGTGGCTCGGTACTGAAAGGGTTAATGTTAGGAGGATTAAAATATCTTGCATTCCATAACATTTACTTTCTGACTAGGAATCAGCAATGTCATATAGATATATTGCTCGTGTCTTTCACTTCTAAGTCCTCACAGACTGACTTTTTTCTTGCAGACAGGTCACCAGCTCCAGATATTTCTCTCAGTCCTTCACTCTATGAGTACAGTATGGGAGAATCAGTCACCATAGTTTGTTCTCCTCCCAAGACCTTGGTGGTGAAGACGATTCAGTTTTATAAGGAAGGACATCTCCAACCTTTAAAGGAGGCTGAAGATAACACATTAGTGGTCACATCTAATAAAGAAGTTGCTGGGAGATATTTTTGTACTTACACCCTACAAATACAAGAGAGATTGATCACTTCGTTGTATAGTCAACATATAATATTGAATGTTTCTGGTAAGTGTCTTTCAACCAAAACAGATTAGATATATAAAGTAAAAAATAAGTAATGTACTGCAGGTGGTAAGGTGACAGAGAATACCACTCTGTTTTACCCACAGCACTATGGCAACCCTTTATTTCTTACCACCTGGTCTTGTTTCAGTTATGAACTTCCTATAAGGTGGGCTCTAAAATGCCAGTACTCTATGAGATAATATATGAATTTTGTGAGGGGAATCTCCAAGTGGCATGTGATGGCAACTGCTCATAGCTTTCAAATGTTATTGATAAACCAAAGCATGGCCATACTAATCTGAGGTCAGGTACAAAATAAACAAAAGAAGGCCAGACCGCAAATAATTATAACAAAATAGGTTTATTAGTAGTAAAGTTAAAATCACATAAAGGAAACAGTGCAAGGAAAAACAGGCGACATCACATGAGAGGGCACAGAGGAATAGATACACAATATAAATGTGACTACTAGTAAAGTGCAAGTGCAATAAAGAAACAAATTACAAAAGTAATTAATTACCCATCTGTGCCTCCTCAGTGGTGACGCCAACCCCGACGCACGTTGTGGCGGACCTTCATCTGGGTTCCTTTATGTGATTTTAACTTTACTACTAATAAAGCTATTTTGTTATAATCATTTGTGGTCTGGCCTTCTTTTGTTTATTTTGTAATTGTTAACATACTATTGGCCATAGGCAATTTTAGATCATATATTGACACTGTTTTTGATTAGTATTCCCACTTAGTGTATTTAGCGTGGCTGTTTTGATATATATGAGGTCAGGGCCGGCTGAGTTCATATAGCATGATATGCCAGATACTGTCTATGGAAGGCAGCAATCTAGACGCAGAGGTAGAAAATAGTCAATATAAGAATAGCAAACAATAAATGCTTTCACAAATAATCAGAAAACAAGGAACTTTGTTGTTGAGAGAAGGTGTGGGAATTTTGAACAGGTTTAAATAATTAAAGGTGATTAGACGTACCCTATGCTTACCATCAACCAGTGCTGTATTCTGGAAAAGTGGGCCATGTGTATACGAGATCTCCTGGTCTGACCGTGCTCCCCTGAACTGAACTGACTGTATCATGTGAGTATAGTACAAGAGATCCAAGATCACATATGCAGGGCCGGTTTTAGACAAAGTGTGGCCCTGGGCAAAATTGAAAGTGGGGCCCCAAATCATGAAATATTGGACCAGAAGTCTGACAGGACTTTGTAGGCACAGACAGCGGTTGAAACCACAGCAGCTGATTGTAGACTGCCACATTATATCTCTTTAGCCTTTTTACTGTAAGCTGATGATCCTGCAGCCTCTTTGGGTATGTTCACAGTATTTTCTGTGCTTAAAAAACCTAATGCAGAATCTGCATCAGTTTTTTTATAGACACACTGTTATGGGGGATCTGTGGATGACACTGTTATGGGGGATCTGTGGATGTCACTGTTATGGGGGATCTGTGGATGACACTGTTATGGGGGATCTGTGGATGACACTGTTATGGGGGATCTGTGGATGACACTGTTATGGGGGATCTGTGGATGACACTGTTATGGGGATCTGTGGATGACACTGTTATGGGGGATCTGTGGATGACACTGTTATGGGGGATCTGTGGATGACACTGTTATGGGGGATCTGTGGATGACACTGTTATGGGGGATCTGTGGATGACACTGTTATGGGGGATCTGTGGATGACACTGTTATGGGGGATCTGTGGATGACACTGTTATGGGGGATCTGTGGATGACACTGTTATGGGGGATCTGTGGATGACACTGTTATGGGGGATCTGTGAATGACACTGTTATGGGGGATCTGTGGATGACACTGTTATGGGGGATCTGTGGATGACACTGTTATGGGGGATCTGTGGATGACACTGTTATGGGGGATCTGTGGATGACACTGTTATGGGGGATCTGTGGATGACACTGTTATGGGGGATCTGTGGATGACACTGTTATGGAGGATCTGTGGATGACACTGTTATGGGGGATCTGTGGATGACACTGTTATGGGGGATCTGTGGATGACACTGTTATGGGGGATCTGTGGATGATGCTGTTATTGGGGATGTTGTTGTGATACGGCCACAATGTATGACATAGCTTTACAGATGCCCTGGTCTGTCCCCCCCCCCCCCCCAAGCACTGAAAAAAAAAAAAAAAAAAGACACTGCTAATTTGGACCTCAGGTTCTTAATCTATACCCCCCCCCCATTAACAATGCAGACCACCTAAACAATGCTGTCTTCAATAGTTTACCTAGAGGCCTCTATGGCCCAGACAGCTTGCGGTAACTGAACGAAGCACGGCCACGTCACAAGCACGCTGTTTGGTGGTGTCCTAAAAGTGCTGCAGACCTAGCTCATACTGGAGTTACAGGGAGCTCAGACACCGCTCACAGAGGGGGCACACACTGGGAGCACAGAGGCACAGGGAGCGCACAGAGGGGGCGCAGGACGCTCACACAGAAGGGGGCACAGGGAGCGCACAGAGGGGGCGCAGGACGCTCACACAGAAGGGGGCGCAGGACGCTCACACAGAAGGGGGCGCAGGACGCTCACACAGAAGGGGGCGCAGGACGCTCACACAGAGGGGGGCGCAGGACGCTCACACAGAGGGGGGGCAGGACGCTCACACAGAAGGGGCACATGGAGCACGCAGAGGGGGCACAGGACGCTCACACAGAAGGGGGCGCAGGACGCTCACACAGAGGGGGAGCAGGACGCTCACACAGAGGGGGAGCAGGACGCTCACACAGAGAGGGAGCAGGACGCTCACACAGAGGGGGGCACAGGGAGCGCACAGAGGGGGCGCAGGACGCTCACACAGAAGGGGGCACAGGGAGCGCACAGAGGGGGCGCAGGACGCTCACACAGAAGGGGGCACAGGGAGCGCACAGAGGGGGCACAGGGAGCGCACAGAGGGGGCGCAGGACGCTCACACAGAAGGGGGAGCAGGACGCTCACACAGAGGGGGCGCAGGACGCTCACACAGAAGGGGGCACATAGAGCGCACAGAGGGGGTGCAGGACGCTCACACAGAAGGGGGCGCAGGACGCTCACACAGAGGGGGGGCGCAGGACGCTCACACAGAGGGGGCGCAGGATGCTCACACAGAAGGGGGAAAATGGAGCGCACAGAGGGGGCGCAGGACGCTCACACAGAGGGGGCGCAGGACGCTCACACAGAGGGGGCGCAGGACGCTCACACAGAAGGGGGCACATGGAGCGCACAGAGGGGGCGCAGGACGCTCACACAGAAGGGGGCATAGGATGCTCACACAGAAGGGGGCGTAGGACGCTCACACAGAAGGGGGCGCAGGACGCTCACACAGAAGGGGGCGCAGGACGCTCACACAGAAGGGGGCGCAGGACGCTCACACAGAAGGGGGAGCAGGACGCTCACACAGAGGGGGAGCAGGACGCTCACACAGAGGGGGAGCAGGACGCTCACACAGAGTGGGAGCAGGACGCTCACACAGAGGGGGAACAGGACGCTCACACGGAGGGGGATCAGGACGCTCACACAGAGGGGGAACAGGACGCTCACACGGAGGGGGATCAGGACGCTCACACGGAGGGGGAGCAGGACGCTCACACGGAGGGGGAGCAGGACGCTCACACGGAGGGGGTCGCAGGACGCTCACACGGAGGGGGTCGCAGGACGCTCACACGGAGGGGTCGCAGGACGCTCACACGGAGGGGTCGCAGGATGCTCACACGGAGGGGTCGCAGGACGCTCACACGGGGGGGTCGCAGGACGCTCACACGGGGGGGTCGTAGGACGCTCACATGGGGGGGGCGCAGGACGCTCACACAGGGGGGGTCGTAGGACGCTCACACGGGGGGGGTCGCAGGACGCTCCCACACGTGACCATCACTACTTGAGGGACAGGGCAGGGCTGTTACAATGAATGTGCGACCCCCAGCAGCACTGCAACCCCCTCCTCCACAGACACTGCTGCATGCCTTTTAATGGATGGACTTACCAGCCAGAGAGAGAACAGGCTGGATGCTTTCATTAGACCGGGTCCTAGGAGCAGTCCAGCAGCAGCAGATGGCCCAGTCATCCCAGTCTGGTTTGGGCCTCCAGCCTGGAGAAAGTGCATGCAAAGGATGGGGGCGGAGCTATGTTAGCCCCGCCCACACCGAACATCCGATGTCTGTGGCAGCAGGATGCTAACAGGGAAACTGCAGTCTTGGAGGTCCGGTGAGACGGGGATACTTTGGGTGGTTGACAGCAGGGGAGCTCTGCAGCAGAGAGCCAGACAGGGAGCTGTGGAGGAAAAATGGCTACCACTGTCTCTCACTGAACTTTCAGACAGCAGGGGGGCCCTTTTGGAGAGGGGGCCCTGGGCAATTGCCCTGTTTGCCCCCCCCTAACGCCGGCCCTGCACATATGACCTGCAATTGTGAGGGTGACATTTGCACTTAAAATCCACAAACAACTGATATGTTGTGGATTTCAAAATGTGCACTTCAGATCAATTTCTGTCTTTTTTGGTAAATACTTGTATTGTCAATTAAATAATCTTGAAATATCTTTTCTTAAAGTCAGTCTGTCAGCAGTCTTAAAAGGATATTCCCATCACAGACAATGGGGGCATATCTCTAAGATATGCCCCCATTGTCTGATAGGTGCAGGTACCAGCTCTGGGACCCGCACCTACAACAAGAACGGAGCGGGAGAGTTGTGGCTGGAGGACCCTGCACATACGCTGTTTTAATAAATTAATCTTTTTGGGTTCAGAAAATAAGGTACATTGGTTGACTGTTAACTGGTAGAGATATAAAACCAGATATTAAGTATATTAATTATATATGTACTACCCTTGTCTTGATGGGCTCTGCGCCGTCAGAGGAGGTATCTTTATGATGAGGCAAAGTCTGGTATACATTTCAGTCATCATTTATACCAGTTTCTGGCAATTATGATGATACACCATAAATGTGCCATGGCCAGTGGTCTTGACCAAGATCCACCCTGGCCATGTACCCCGTTTAGAAAATTGGCATGCACAAAGGGTGGATTAAAAATGCCAGTTTCAACTAAATCTAGTCACAATGGCATTTTACAGTACATTTTTGCACATTTTTAAAGCCAAAAGAAAGGTATAGGTGGATGATAAATTCACCCCATAGTCTCTGATGAGAAAGTAGCTGACTGATGTATACAACATTAGAAAATCTTTTGTGTTTAATTAATGTCTAGTAAATTAATGTTGTCTTTCAGTTTCCATAGCACAAACTACAGCAGCTTCAATAATTCCAGAGACTTCTATACTTGACAAGACAAGCATGATAAGGGGTACAGAGACATTCACCTCCACTCAAAGCAGAAAAGTCATAAATTCAACAAGTGAGTAGATTATACATAGAAACATAGAAGATTGACAGCAGAAAAAGACCACCTGGTCCATCTAGTCTGCCCTTTTATTATTCCTTTATTGTTATCTTAGGATAGATACATGTTTATCCCAGGCATGTTTAACCCTTTCAGTACCGAGCCACTTTTCACCTTAAATCCCAGGCCGATTTTTGCAAATCTGACATGTGTCACTTTATGTGGTAATAACTTTAGAACGCTTTTACTTATCTAGGCCATTCTGAGATTGTTTTCTCGTGACACATTGTACTTCATGACAGTCATAAATTTGAGTCAATATATTTCACCCTTATTTATGAAAAAATCCCAAATTTACCAAAAATGGTGGTGGTAAACTGCTGTGGGGGCACATGGCAGGACTCAGAACAGAAGGAGCGCTATATGGATTTTACAACACAGATTTTGATGGATTGGTTTTCGGGAGCCATTGATTTTTATTTTTTTGAGTTATTGTCTTATGTGGGGGCTCATTTTTTGTGGGACGAGTTTTGATCGTGTGGTATTACACTTTTTGTGAGGCAAGGTGAAAAAAAATGGCTGTTATGGCATAGTTTTAAAAAAAAAAATTTTACAGCATTTGCCTGGGGGGCCATCTCATGTAATATTTTTATAGAGCAGGTTGTTACGGACACGGCGATACCCAATATGTCTAACTTTTTTATTTTTGGAAAGTTTTTCACATTAGATTTATTTTTGAACAGAATAAAATCTTTTTTTGTGTTGCCATTTTCAGAGAGCCATATTTTTTTTATTTTTCGGGCAATTGTCTCAGGTAGGGTATCATTTTTGCGGGACAAGATGACGGTTTGATTGGTACCATTTTGGGATAAATACGCCTTTTTGATCGCCTGCTATTACACTTTTTGTGAGGCAAGAGGGAAAAAAATGGTTGTTTTGGCATAGTTTTTATTTTTTGCAGCATTCGCCTGGGGGGCCATCTCATGTAATATTTTTATAGAGCAGGTTGTTACGGACGCGGCGGTACCATTTTGGGATAAATACGCCTTTTTTTTACAATTTTTTTTAAGCTTTTTTTGGGAAAATGGCGGGTTTTTTTACTTGAAACTTTTATTATTATTTTTTTTAGGAAACTTTATTTTTTAACTTTTTTTTTTACTTTATTTAACTTTTGGGGGTCTAATCCCCTTTACAATGCAGTACAATACTTTTGTATTGTAATGCATTGGCTGTAAGTGTATTACTCAATGTAATACACTTACAGCCTGCTTCCTGTTACTGTGGATTTATCAGCCACCTCTGCTGGAAGTTTGTTCCAAGCTTCTACTACTCTTTCACTGAAATAATATTTTATAATGTTGTCCTTGATGTTTCCCCCAACTAACCTCAGATTGTGCCCCTTGTTCTTGTGATCAGTTTCTTATTAATAACCCTTCCCTCCTGAACTTTATTCAGTCCTTTAACATATTTAAAGGTTTCAATCATGTCCCCCCTTTCTCTTCTTTCCTCCAGACTATACATATTAAGAACTCTGAGTCTTTCTTGATAAGTTGTATGCTTTAGACCTTCCACCATTTTTGTAGCTCTTCTTTGGACCCGTTCTATTTTAGCAATATCCTTTTGCAGGTGAGGTCTCCAGAATTGAACACAGTATTCCAGATGTGGTCTCACTAGAGCTCTATACAGAGGGATCACAATCTCCCTCTTTCTGCTTGTTATACCTCTAGCTATGCAGCCAAGCATACGATTTGCTTTCCCTACCGCCTGGTTGCATTGGTTACTCATTTTGAGAGGTATGACTACCCCCAAATCCTTCTCTTCTGAAGTCTTTTTTTAACACAGAACTGCCAATACGATACTCAGATAGAGGATTTTTTTCTCCCCAAGTGCATTATTTTACATTTGGAAACATTGAACTACAGTTTCCATATACTAAAATATACTATTATTATTATTATTATTATTATTAATATCAATACGTAGTTGTTGGTGTTTCCGGCCCTGGTTTGGCAGGCTCTCCTCTTTCTGTGTCATCTGAGGGGCCTGCCCTGCACAGTGTGATGGCTGGGATGATTGCATACCTCCCAACCGTCCCGGATCCAGCGGGACAGTCCTGAATTGCAGTGGCTGTCCCACTGTCCCGGTACGGGGGAGGTATATCCCGGTTTATGGCAGCTGTCCCTGCGTCAATAGGATGCAGAGACAGTTGCCTGTATGGTGATAAAGCAGAGAGCCGGCATCGGCTCACTGCTTTAACCATTCTCCCTCCCATCCCCCCTGCAGGCTCTCCATACCTCCCTGCCGCTCTCCACACCTTCGGTCAGCAGAGGGACCTAGCAAAGTGTATGTCCCCAGGTTCTTCCAGAGGCATAAAAGAAAATCACAGAAAGTAGAAAATAATGCACAAACACAATAGATGCAAACATTATATATGGACTAAGCCTTCACTCTGATATGATAAAATCTGAGACTCTCAGCCAATATATTTTGATCAAAACACATCTGTGCCTACCAGCGCCAAGGTGGTCTTGGTCAGACAGGACCTACTCTAAGCCTACTCTAAACTTGTGAAGTTTAGAGAAGGTCCTATGCCAGCCTATAGAGAAGTTATGGTGAACCTATGGCACGGATGCCAAAGCCAACATTCAGAGTCCTCTCTGTGGGCACCCATGCCCTGGAAAAAGTCTATGGTGTACCAATATGCCTCAGACTTTTTCTGCCATTCATCAGCGCAGGGCGCATTATGGCACAGGCAGTGCATTGAATGTAGGCAGGCTATTATAGCTAAAAGATAAAGTACATGGAAGATATACTATATTGGGCTGTAGTATTCAGGAACGGCACAGGCAGCGCATTGAATGTAGGCAGCTATTATAGCTAAATGATAAAGTACATGGAAGATACACTATATTGGATTGTAGTATTCACATTAAATTGCTGTGTTGGCGTTTTGTGATAAATATGTGTGCTTTGAGTTGCAATTTGGTAAAAGGTAACATTAACTTGATATTTTTACCAGGCAGTAAGACAAACAAAAAAAAAATAGTGGAATTTTTTTCTGTACTCCTTAATTAAAATATTTAATAAATTAGCTATACATACCCCAAAATTGTGCCACTGAAGAACACAAGTTATCTTGCAAAAAAATAAGACTTCCTATGACCATATTGATGGACAAGTAAACTGAGGCTATAGCTTTTGAAATTCGACAAGAAAAAAAGTTGTGTCTTTAAACTTTAAAACATACGCTGTGTTAATAAATTAATCTTTTTGGGTGTAGAAAATAAGGTACATTGGTTGACTGTTAACTGGTAGACATATAAAACCAGATATTAAGCCCCTGATTTATTAAGAGAGGCATGTACTACCCTTGTCTTGATGGGCCCTGCGCCATCAAAAGAGGTATCTTTATGATGAGGCGCAGTCTGGTATACATTTCAATCATCATTTACACAAGTTTCTGGCATCTATGAAGATACACCGTAAATGTGCCATGGCCAATAGTCTCGACCAAGACCTACCCTGGCTATGTAACCCGTTTAGGAAATTGGCGAGCATAAAGGGTGGATTAAAAATGCCAGTTTCAACTAAATCTAGTCACAATAGCATTTTACATTTTTTAAAATGTGCTTTCCAATTTTTTAAAGCTAAAAGCCAGGTATAGGCGGATGATAAATCCACCCCACCCTGATGAGAAAGTAGCTAACTGATGTATACAACATCTTTTGGGTTTAATTAATAATGTCTAGTAAATTAATGTTGTCTTTCAGTTTCCATAGCACAAACTACAGCAGCTGCAATAATTCCAGAGACTTCTACACTTGACAAGACAAGCATGATAAGGGGTACAGAGACATTCACCTCCACTCAAAGCAGAAAAGTCATAAATTCAACAAGTGAGTAGATTATACTATTTTGTTTTGTTTTTTAATTATCAATACGTAGTTGTTGGTGTTTCTGGCCCTGGTTTGGCAGGCTCCCCTCTTTCTGTGTTATCTGAGGGGCCTGCCTTGCACAGTGTGATGATGCCTGGGATGATTGGGGCTGCTCTAGCTGATGTGCAAGCAGTTAGCAGGTCCTTGTCTGTGCATGGGCAGCAGAGAGTTGGCCATACCTCCACTTCCACTGGTGCCATCTTGAGGTCCTCACCCAGCACTTCCAGAGAGACTTCAACTTGGAGGTTGTCAGTGGCAACGGGTTCCTCTGGACTTCTCAATGAAAGCACAACCAGAAGCCAGATGTCTCAGCAGGATGCAGGACTTTCAGGGGGCAGTGGGTTGGGGAGCTGGGTTGGGGCCCAATTGGTGTCTGGATGAGGTGCTGCAGGGGCATCTCTGCTTCTGGCCTTGGAGATAGGACAGGGATTGGAGACAGAGGCGGTTGTTGGGGGTTCTCCCTCTAATGACAAAGGAGGGGGGGTTGAGTTGCTGCAGGTTCATGATTCAGGGAAAGGTAAGGTTCACATCTGCTTTGAGGGCTTATTGGGTGTGCATTTGAAGCAGGAGATGCAGGAGCAAATCTGGAAGGGGGAGTATGTGGATATTTTTAGCTTGTTCCCCCTGAAGCATTTCAGTTTGGACTGTGGAAAGAAGGATGAGGGAAAAAAGGAGGAGAGAAAAAGCATCTGTATTGTTTGATTCCTTGCACTTTTTTAAATTGGTCGCAAGCTTTTGATCTTGGCTAGTGTTGTTGGGGAGTAGTTGCTCTGTGCTTTTTTATTATTTAGATGCCACTGGGGGGACTTATTGGGTTTATGGGGGCCTGGCTTGGCTCTTAAACAATGAGCAGTTTAGGCAGTGGAAGGTCATGCATCCAAGTATTCATTTTGATCACTAGGATATTGGTTTCTGGTTGCAGAACCTTTTCTGTGGGAGGCAGGGGGTCAGAACAGTCGAGTTTCACAGTCTCTGCCAAGGGGTTACGTTTCTTGTTCAATGAGGGAGGGTTCAAGTTCAGGGCAAAATGCAAGTGCTCCTCTTGCGGGGGAACGCATGGAGCCAATACTTGTTTTAAAGGGATTAAGCAAAAAGGTGGTGATGCCACTACAAAAAGAAATGATGGCAGTATAGAATGGAGCCGTATCTAAATAGGTATCCTGATTGGGGGGTGGCTCTGTTGCTAAATGGGGCTTTAGGTTTGGAGTTAGGAAAAATTGACGTTCGGCACATGAGCATTAGAAGTTAGCTAAGGAGGTGCAGTTAGGACGGATGGACGAGCCACTTGCGGAGCCACCTATGGCAGATTTGTGGGTCACTCCCTTGAGTGTGGTCCCTAAGAAGGAGCCGAACAAGTTTTGGCTAATTCATCATTTGTCTTTTCCCAAATGGGGGCAGGTCAATGATTTTATAGCTCCCGAACTTTGTTCATTGGTTGATACGTCTTTTGATGCGGCTGAGGTGTGGGTGCGAAAATTGGGAGTGGAGACTCTGTTGGCAAAGAAGGGCATTGTGGCAGAGTTTCAGTTGTTGCTGATGAACACATTTGTTGGCCTGTTTCTGGGAGAGGGTATTTTTTGTGGATCGGTGACTCATTCAGCTGCTCAGGGGTTAAAAAAATTATACTAACCTCATCCACTTGATCTGTGTTTGCGAATGGAGTGTTCACTGTCGTGCATGTACTTTGAGGCTTTTAGCTCTTCTTTTTGGAATGGGTAGCGGTGACCGTTTCTGAGTGTTCCTCCATAATCCATTATTTGGATTATTTTTTGTGCTTGGGTCCTCCGGGTTGAGAGGGTTTGCTCCTTGTTGCACACATTGGACTTTTGGATTTTTGCTAGTTTTGGGGTGCCATTGGTTGCCAACAAAATGGAGGCTGGTGACTGAACTTTTATTATTGATACTGTGGGTATGGAGTGTCGGTTGCCTGAAGATAAGTTGCAGAATTTATGTGACGCTTGGGCGCAGCAGTTGCAAAAAATTTGGTTGTGGGAACTACAGTCTCTTCTTAGGAAGCTTAATTTTGCCTGGTATAATATGCTGATGGCCAGAGTTTATCGATATGTGGCGATATTATGACTGACATGATTGACTGTTTTGATTTTGAGCTTTTCTCAGATGTGGCTGGGAGGGTCTGTTTTTGAGTTTGCAAAAGCATGGTGGTGTGCGAAGAGTTGGCCGGAGCAATGGGTGACCCGTGGCTGGGTTAGGAATTTCGGCTCATCTTGAGCTGTTTCTTATTGTTGTGGCCATGGTACTTTGGGGAGGCTGGTTCCGGGATCATAAGGTTCGTTTTCATTGTGACAATCTCGGGGTAGTGCATGCAATCAATGGTTTGACTGCATCTTCCCTTCTGGTGGTGAAGCTGTTGCAGCAGTTGGTTTTGAAGTGTTTGTCGCTTAATGCTTGGGTGGTTGCAGTACATGTGCTTAGGGTTCACAATTGCATTGCTGATGCCCTTTCTCGTTTGCAGTTGTAGCAGTTTCAACAGCTAGCACTGGATGTGGACACTGTTCCGACACCCTCAATCCGTCTGTGTGAACTAGTTGTCAGACAGTTAACTCTTTCCTATCAATTCATTGAGCTGGACGCAGGGGGGTCCTTTTAAACTTTTATTAATAGGATCAGTGTAAAACTACAAGAAAATAACAGTATTCAGTATAAAGTATACAGCATATCTCAGTACATCACATTATGTAGATACATGGATTACACAGCATAGAGAATGTGAGGGACAGCTGCAAGGCAGAAGAAATAGATCTGAACACATGAGAACTAGAAAGCTATTAGTGACAATACAGGGAATTATAGTAACTCACCGACTGTGCTATGATGAGGAAAACAACAGAAGAACTGACTGTCTAATGCAGAGGTCATAGTGTGACTGCCACACATGAGGAAAGATGGCTGCTGAAGAGGAAGAGGGCTGGACTAAACAAGGCCTGATGGGAAACTACGGAGCCTTGAGAAGGACAATATTAGTCAGCATAGAAACATTTAGGCAGAATAAATGAAGCTGCAATACAAAACATGTCAATAGGTGGAGCTGTTGGATAACTAATCAGAAATATTGCTGAGAAGGCATAACACTCCCCGTCTGGTTTCCAAGGGATACCACATAAACATTTCAACTGGAAAGTAATAGAACAAGTTCAAAAACGGGTCTAAGAAACAGTTTTCCGTTTTGCTTGGGGATCTTGATCTCCGCCTTCCTGACTCTTCCATCTTGACTTGGGAAGACTTTAGTCACCAATCCTAAAGGCCACTCATTCCGCTTGGACTGGTTGTCTTTTACTAGAACAATGTTTTCAGGTTCCATGTTGGGCCTACTTGTTTGCCATTTGTTTCTTGCCTGTAACGTGGAAAGGTACTGTTTCCTCCACTTGGTCCAGAAAAGGTCTGCTAACATTTGAACTCTCTTCCACTGTGATTTGTACAAGTCTTTAGCACTAAACTCCTTTGGAATAGTCATGGTTACATTAAATTTTTGGGTGAGGAGAGCTGCAGGAGTAAGCAGAGATGGGTCTTCAGGATCGTTGGATATGGGGACCAGTGGTCTAGCGTTTATAATGGCTACTACCTCAGCCATGAAGGTAGTGAGTGTTTCGTGAGTGAGCTTCAAAGGCCCTAATTGTAGAAAGATGGAGTCAAGTATTCTCCGTGCAATGCCGATCAGGCGCTCCCAAACACCTCCCATGTGAGATGAGTGAGGTGGGTTGAAACTCCATGTGCAACCTAGTTCGGAAAGGTATCTTTCTACTTGGTTCACATCCAGATTTGAAGGAATCTTTAGTTCCCCACAAGCTCCAATGAAATTGGATCCTCTGTCAGAGCGGATATGTTTTACATGTCCTCTGAGAGAAATGAAGTGTCTGAGAGCATTTATAAAGCTAAATGTGTCCATCGCCTCAATGATTTCTATATGTACAGCTCTAACACTCAAACATGTGAATAAGACAGCCCAGCGCTTGCTGTTTGCATGTCCTCCTCGAGTATGTCGTACAATAACTGACCAGGGACCAAACACATTGAGACCCACGTTGGTGAAGGGGGGTTCAGTACTCAAACGGTCCGCTGGAAGGTCGGCCATTTTTTGGAATTGACATGAACCGGAAAAACTGAGTTTTCGGCATACGATACATTTGTAAATGACTCTACTTATAAGTCTCTTAGCTCCTACTACCCAGAATCCGGCTTCTCGTAGGGCTCCTTCGGTTATCAAGCGTCCTTGATGCTTAACCTTTGCATGATAATACTCGACCAGCAGAGAAGCAACATGACCATGAGGGATTATGATTGGAGTACACTCGTTAACTTTAAGCTCTGCATTTGAAATGCGTCCACCAACTCTCAACAGTCCATCAGCATCTATAAATGGGTCAGGTTTCTTAAGAGGACTATCTTTAGGGACGCCTATGCGGTTTTTGAGGGACTCTATAGTCTAGGTATAAGCCTCGTACTGGACACAACAGATGATAACCTGTTTTGCCTGCATGAACTCATCCGCTGAGTAAGATTTATGGCAATGATGCCAGCCTTTGCATAGAACTGGTGTAGACTGCGTGGCTTTAAAGGATTTGACAATGTGAATCAGGCAAGCTAAGGCTCTGTAGGCTGACCTCCAGGTGGAGAATTTGTGGAAGCGGCTAGAACCAAGGTTCCTTTTAGTAACTGTTGTATTAAGTGTGGAGACTTGAGGTCGAATTTCCACATCTGATTCAGGCTCAAAAAGTTCATGCGTGTGTTTTTGAAGAGCGGCTGGTGTTGGTTGATACAGGAATGCAGGCCCCACGAGCCAAGTAGTGTCTTTAAGGCGTGATGCTGGTACAGCTCTGGTAGCATGATCAGCAGGATTGTGGTTAGTTGGTACATAACCCCACTGAGAAGGCTTCTGAGGACTCGGTTGTTCACATAGACATAGAATCTCATAGTCTCGTTATGAATGTATCTCAACACTACTTTGCTATGGGTGAAGAATTCTGCATCTTCAAGCCATAGGTCAAGTTCTGACGTGATGAGTTCTGCCAGCTCAATGGCAAGAACAGCAGCACAGAGCTCTAGTCTTGGTATGGTAGGTTCGGGACATGTGCTAGCTTGGCTTTTCCCATGACGAACCCTATGTGGATGTGACCTGAGGTGTCTACAGTTTTCAAATAAGCAACTGTGGCTATGGCTTTGACTGAAGCATCACAAAATATGCACAGCCTCCTGGAGAGGATGTCTTCAGAGGATATGTATGTGTATGGCCTATGTATGTTGAGATCAGACAATTAATTTAAAGAATTTCTCCAGGTTACCCACAAAACCTCTTTCTCTGAAGAGAGAGGGGTGTCCCAATCAACTGAATCCACAGTTAATTCACGTAGCAAGGTCTTACCTTGGATGATCACAGGTGCAGTGAATCCAAGGGGATCGTACAGGCTGTTGATTGTGGACAGGACGCCTCGACGTGTGAAGGGTTTTTGCTCTAGGTTGACCTGAAATGTGAAGCTGTCAGATTTGAGGTCCCAGTTGAGTCCTAGACTACGTTGTACAGGAAGAGAGTCTGTAGCTAAGTCCAGGTCCTTCAAGTCGTTGGCATAGTCTTTTGTAGGAAAGGCCTCCATCACGGTTTTGCTATTAGAAGCTATCTTATGTAGCCTGAGGTTAGAACGAGCAAGAACACTCTGAGTCTTTTTGAGTAAGCTGATTGCAGCCTCTGACGATGGAAGAGACTTTAGACCGTCATCTACGTAGAAGTCTCTTTCAATGAACTGTCGGACGTCTTCATCAAAGTCTGTTTCGCTTCCCTGTGCGGATCTCTTAAGCCCATAGATTGCTACAGCAGAGGATGGGCTGTTGCCAAAAACGTGCACCTTCATACGGTACTCTACTATGTCTTTGGTAGGTTCGTTATCTTTGAACCAGAAGAAACGTAGGAAGTCTGTATGCTCTTCATTGACAAAGAAACAATGGAACATCTGCTGTATATCTGCAGTGATGGCAACTGGTTCTTTATGGAATCTGATGAGAACACCAATGAGAGTGTTGTTGAGGTCAGGACCTGTTAAAAGAACATCATTCAGAGAGAGTCCCTGGTATCTTGAGCTGGAGTCGAACACTACGCGTATCTGATCTGGTTTTTTGGGGTGATAGACACCAAATATTGGGAGATACCAGCATTCTTCGCTCTCTTCTAGAGGTGGAGCCAATTCTGCATGGCCCTTTTCGAATATTTTGCTCATGAAAGCAAGGAAGTGTTTTTCCATCTCTGGCTTCCTTAGAAAGTTGCGCTTTAGCAAGGTAAGGCGTTTTAGAGCTTGCTCCCTGTTGTTAGGAAGACGAGGTCTCTGAGGCTTGAACGGTAGCGGGGCCACCCAGCTGTGGGTTTCATCTTTGTGAAATCCTTGATCCATTATCTCCAAGAAGGTCTCATCTTCGATTGAATGAGCTATTTTATGATCCTCTTTAGTCTTTTGGAAAACAGTGCACCCTAGATGATCTTCATCTCCGTTGCACAGATAGTTGGTAGTGTACCTGCCCTCTACGGTGTTCGGGTATGCTGGGTTGGTAAGCTTCTCTCTCACAAGGAATTTGTTGGGACAGGGCAGAAAAAGGGATGGACGCCAGCTCTCTAAAGTGCTTGTGTAAAGAGAGTTGACGTTGTTTGGTTTGTGAGCATTTCCTAGGCAAACGTCCCCTATAATGACCCATCCTAGGTCTAGTTTCTGAGCATAGGGAGAGTTATGAGGACAATTTATCTGCTTCCTCACTTTGTGGACTCTAATAATGTCTCTGCCCAGCAAAAGTACCAACTTGGCTTGAGGATCTAGTGTGGGGATGAGATGCGCTATGCTTCTCAAATGAGCATGATGTATAGCTGCTTCTGGTGTGGGGATCTCTTCTCTATTGTTTGGAATTGAATTACACTCTATTAATGTAGGAGGAGGTAAGGATGTCTGACCATCCAGAGATTCAATCTGGTAGCCTGTGGCTCTTCTTCCAATTTCTTCGCTCACCCCTGTACATGTTTTAAGTGAGTAGGACGAACTAAGTCCTTCAATTTTAAAGATGTCAAAGAAAACTGAGCTAGCAAGTGACCTGTTGCTCTGGTCATCCAGGATGGCGTAGAGTTTAACTGCTCTTTCTCTGTGACCTATAGGGTAAACTGTAACAAGACAGATCTTCGAGCAAGATTTGTTACTCAGACCTTCTGAGTACACTGGGGTGACACTTCAGGAGGTACACTGTCTTTCCTCTCCCCGCCGTGCTCTGTTATTTGGTCTGAGAGTGAGGGAATCTGTGGTGCTGGCCCTGGGTGTAGAGCTGTGTTGTGTTCTTGGCTGTTGCACTCGGAGCAAGTAATACTGGCTTTGCAATCTCTGGCTAAGTGAGACGTAGATGCACAACACCTATAGCATATGCCATTTTCTTTGAGGAACGCTTTCTTTGAGAAACTTCTACACTTCTGCAATGAGTGAGGCTTTTTTTTAAGAGGCACTCCTTGCTTGGGTCTTTCATTAATGTCCCACTGGTTTCTGGTGTACTGTAGGTCTTATGTGAGAAATCAGTAGAAGATACATTTGTTTTGTGTACAGTGAAAGGTGTGCCTCTGGAGTTACGAACTGAAGCAGGCGTACCTATTCTTGGGTTGACAAGGTCTACGGTGGAAAGTTCAAAACTGGGATCATTCCTGATCTTCGCCCTTAGCTTTTGCACTATGAATTTGATGCCTCTAGCTGTATCTAGGGATGCGAGGCCTGGCAGGTCTCCTTCAGACTTGGCAACTTGGAGTTCTATCAAGTGGTCACTCAATTCTCTTAGCTTGTGAAAGCTTTTGTTTGAGATTTTAGAAAAGTCTTCTAACCTTTTAAAGAGGGATTTTTATATCATCTCTAAGGAGCCGTAGCACTCATTGAGCCTCTCCCATAACATGTCCAAGCCTCTGCTCGGGTAGTTGATGTTGATATCTCTGATGCATTTTGCGTGATCTGATGACTCATCTCCTAGCCACTTGACTAACAGGTCAATCTCTTCACTTGCAGAGAGGTTAAGGCCTGCAGTGGTATTTCTGAAGGAAGCTCTCCATGCTCTGTAACTTTCAGGACCGTCGTTAAACTTTGAGAGACCTTTGGTGAGCAGCTCGCGACGTGCAAAGAACTGGAGAAAAGCTGGTAGCTCTTGGTCTCTGAGAGGGCGATCTGGATGAGCATCGCTGTGGTGAGGATTCGTTGAGAAATTGCCATAAAACGCATCATCATCAGAATGGTCACCATAGGCACCTCCTTTCTTGTAGGCGGTCACTGCGTGGCAGGAATCCATGGGCCTGGATGCAGGCGGAACGGAGGGTGATTGGTAGACAGAATTACCTTCATGCTTAGGGTGGAATGATTGATGTGCGAGGGTCGCTGACTGTATGACAGGATTTTGTCCTAGACGATTATCAGGGTTTGATCTCGTTCTTCGGAGATGAATGCAGGTAGTGTTCCAACTGGACATGCTGCAGCACATAATCTGAGGTGCGTTGCGAGATATCACGATGGCCAAGTTCGGGTCCGAGTTTTATGCTGGATCCTTCACTAGTGCAGCGTGCTGCTGCTTCTAAAGCCTGCGCTTCAGCTTCTGCGGCTGCGGCTTCCTTGTCCGCAGCAAGTTTTGCAAGGTTGGCTTCAAGGTCAAGATGTGCTTTTTCTTTCTTTAATTTCGTTTCTTTTTCAGCAAAGGCAGCTCTCACTTTGGCAGCTTCTGCCTTCGCCCTGGCGGCGGCAACTGCGAGGCTGCTCTTAGATGTCCTTGAAGCTGCTGAGCTAACATGGGAACGTGTTGCATACAGTTCAGATGCTCTGTCTGACATTGTGGCTGCATGCGGCTTGACTGCTTGCTGATAGACAGTATCTGTGCTTCAACCCCCGTTATATAGTAGTCGTTTTACTGTTCTGACACCCTCAATCCATCTGTGTGAACTAGTTGTCAGACAGTTAACTCTTTCCTATCAATTCATTGAGCTGTAATAGAAAAAAGGTTTGTACAGCACCTTGCTCCAAATGTATCACCAGGATGCATGTCCTATTCGGGGTCCAGTCCAAGAACTCCAATGCCATACAAATAGAAACATTACAGCATCCGCTTCTTATGCTGAAAAATGTGCTTTTATTGCATCGTAACCTCCAAAACACGTGCAAGCCCAGCTGAGTGTTTTGGAGGTTATGATGCAATAAAAGCACATTTTTCAGCATAAGAAGCGGATGCTGTCATCTTTCTATTTGTAATTCATTGAGCTGGACGCAGGGGGGTCCTTTTCAACTTTTATTAATAGGATCAGTGTAAAACTACAAGAAAATAACAGTATTCAGTATAAAGTATACAGCATATCTCAGTACATAACATTATGTAGATACATGGATTACACAGCATAGAGAATGTGAGGGACAGCTGCAAGGCAGAAGAAATAGCTCTGAACACATGAGAACTAGAAAGCTATTAGTGACAATACAGGAAATTATAGTAACTCACCGACTGTGCTATGATGAGGAAAACAACAGAAGAATTGACTGTCTAATGCAGAGGTCATAGTGTGACTGCCACACATGAGGAAAGATGGCTGCTGAGGAGGAAGGGGGCTGGACTAAACAAGGCCTGATGGGAAGCTACGGAGCCTTGAGAAGGACAATATTAGTCAGCATAGAAACATTTAGGCAGAATAAATGAAGCTGCAATACAAAACATGTCAATAGGTTTAGCTGTTGGATAACTAATCAGAAATATAGCTGAGAAGGCATAACAGACACTGAGTGGCTGTTGTGTCTGAGTTTTCTATGGGACCTGTTGAGAAATGGTAGCCAGGTTGATTCAGTCGTCCCTGAATCCTGATACCGAACTTGGGCTGCGTATATATGAAGGCTTGGCAGTATTGAGAACACATGTTTGGGGATGTCAGAAGTATTTTGGAGGTTCCCAAGTTGTTGTTTTTCAGAATGTAAAGAGAATGGGTGGTTGGTTTAAAAATTGAATAGGTGTTTGGGGTTGGCCTTTGGGTTCTGGTTGTGGAAGATATCGTTTTTGGTGGTGCAGGCATTAAAAGGGTAGAGGAATTTTAGTAAGGGTGAAGATTTCAGAAGGCTGGTCTCATTTACGTTGCTTTTGGATTTGAGCTTTCAGTTGGATGTGGTTTGTCGCTCGCCTTTTGAGATTTGCTTGTTTCATGTGGCATTCTCTTTTGGCTTTTTTGCAGCACTCCTTTGGGGAAGTTGGTGAGCAGCAGTGTTCAGTGAACCAGGGGTTTGTTTAGGGAGGTCGTAGATCTTAGTACTGGAAGGTACTGGGCATCAGGGAGCATGTAAGTATGCTTCTTCCCTGACTGGTGCCATTGTGTTGGGAGTGATTTAAAAACATTTTGAAGTCGGACAATCCCTTTAAAGGGAATCTGTCATCTGTGACCTCCTTATCAAACGTTTTCCAATGACACATAGCTGAGGTTCACCTGTTTAAAACACTTTTTGGTTTTGTTGATCTCAGGCTCTGTTCCTGAGTTATGTTTTTTTTTTCTTGATATGCAAATGAGGGCAGACAGTTACAGTATCTCTCCTGACTCTCTCAATTTAGTACACATTCATTCAGGCTGAATTATCGGTACAGGGAAATCTAGCAACAAAACAGAGAAAATAAACCTCCAAAATCGTAGCTTA
Source organism: Rhinella marina (assembly GCA_900303285.1). NCBI lineage: Eukaryota > Metazoa > Chordata > Amphibia > Anura > Bufonidae > Rhinella > Rhinella marina. The sequence goes on from ONZH01028035.1 coordinate 53,145, forward strand.
TCAATTAACCTTAACTTTTACTAGTTTTGTATAGAATACTCAAATATGCTCAAATATAACACATAGATTAAACTTACTGAAGTGCTGGACAGTGAGCCAGTGCACGTAAAAAGAACGGACTTACTACAGTAGATGCAGCTTGAGACCTAAGAGTGTATGGCTATCTAACGGGATGCATGGCTAAGTGCTGTGTGAGCGATGTATTGCAATGGAAATTACAAACACGATGTCCCACGTGCAGTCTTAAATACTTTACTGGCAGCGCTGGTCTGCCTACTGGAAGTGTGTCGTTTGACATCACTTCAGCCCTCACTTGCTGCCCACAGGAGTTGACTGAATGATGTGACTTCCACCCAAATTTTCATATGTTACTATTGATAGGGGCTGGGCTGCAGGCATGGCAAAGAGGGGTTGATGTGAGCAAGAGCATGCCCCTTGGTGACGCTATTGGCTACTGTAAAGTATTTATGTAGCCATGAAAACAAACAAAAGGTGCAATCGCCATGAATGGCTAGGGGTTACAGGGTGTCAGCAATTTAAGTAAAGCAAAAGGAGACAAAAAAAAACAATTTTTCTGAGTTTAGAAAAAATGACATGAGTAGGCAGGGAGACTGATAGATATGCTAGGAAAGGTCTGTAATTTAGCAGGACCTGAAAGAGGTATATACTGTAAATCATGAACAGCTACAATCTAAATGCATCAAAAGAAGTATATAGTTGCAATGGGGATTAAAATACATTATGGCATCAGCATTGCATTTTTATCCCAATCCTCTCTCCATATGGGGGGTGGAATCACTTCAATTCCCATGAATTTAAAGCAAGTGGCTGTTCCCCTATGTGACTGATGTACATGTATAGCCAATGGGGTGTCCCTGTTGCTATGCATATCATTAACATGTTCACCCAATCATCTTCTGAGTTCTATGGTCATTTTCCTCACATACTCTATTCCGCAAGAGCAAGTGGCCTTATATATGACGACCCTAGAGTGGAAATTGATGAAGCTCTTAATCAAGTATGTATGGCCTGTCACATTGCACTTAAAGGAAGTGACCCTGTGACATGAAGCTGCAAGGACAGCCACTACAATGAAAACATCTCCTGCTGCGACCTTGCCACCATGATGATGTTCTCAGAGTGTTGAAAATGACTGTGATTGAGATGTTCTCTGAGGCTGCGGCCCCTTCCAAAGGTAACCTACTGGTGTTCAGAGATCACCTCTTTTACATTTTGTTCTAGCCTCACTCAAGGTCTCCTAGTGTCATGGCAGGATTTTCCTCACCACAGTCGCTGCCTCATCATTGTTAGGTATGAGGCGGATGACCTTCCCTGATTCAGTAGTCTTGGGTTGAGGATTCAGTAGATGATTTTGATCACTATTCATAGCTCGATGATAAGCTTGTTTATGCACTTGGTCGGGGTATCCTCTTGTGAGGAATCATGTCCTCAGTGACTGAATATATCCGGTCTACAGTAGGGTGCGGTGGGAAGCATAGGTGGGGACCCTAGAGGAGAATCAATGGCAAAACTCACAGAAACAAAAGGATAAAAAACATCCTTTATGATTTGATAATAATGATTGCGGATGTGAGTGGCTACATATATCAAAATAAATCACAGAAAAAGAATATTAGTGCACAAAAATAGATGCAAACAATATATACTGTATAAACTAAGACCTCATTCTGATATGATAAAATCTGAGACTCTTAGCCACGGTGGTCTCAGGTCAGGCAGGTCCTACGCTAAACCTAACTATGCCATTGGGCATCTATATCTAGGAGCGTGGACGCTGCACACATGGGTGTGTTGCTCCTAGTGACCTCTATGTGCATACAGCAACCAATGAGAGAAGGAGCAAACACACCCATATGTACCATGCAATCAAGGCGCTCAATTTAATAGGAAGAGCAAAAGTGCACAAGAATGCTACTCAAGATAGGCTAAGAGCGCATTCACACCTGAAGGTGCCACTCCCTCAAGTACATGTTATAAACTAAGCAAAACTCACAGAAACAAAAGGATAAAAAACATCCTGCATGATGTGATAATAATGACTGCAGATGTTAGTGGCTACATATATCAAAATAAATCACAGAAAAAGAATATTAGTGCACAAAAATAGATGCAAACAATATATACTGTATAAACTAAGACCTCATTCTGATATGATAAAATCTGAGACTCTTAGCCAATATATTTTGATTAAAACACATCTGTGCCCACCTACCCAGCGTCACGGTGGTCTCAGGTCAGGCAGACCACCGTGACGCTTGATCAAAATATATTGGCTAAGAGTCTCAGATTTTATCATATCAGAATGAGGTCTTAGTTTATACAGTATATATTGTTTGCATCTATTTTTGTGCACTAATATTCTTTTTCTGTGATTTATTTTGATATATGTAGCCACTGACATCCGCAATCATTATTATCACATCATGCAGGATGTTTTTTATCCTTTTGCTTCTGTGAGTTTTGCTTAGTTTATAACATGTACTTGAGGGAGTGGCACCTTCAGGTGTGAATGCGCTCTTAGCCTATCTTGAGTAGCATTCTTGTGCACTTTTGCTCTTCCTATCAAATTGAGCGCCTTGATTACGTGGTACATATAGGTGTGTTTGCTCCTCCTCTCATTGGTTGCTGTATGCACATAGAGGTCACTAGGAGCAACACACCTATATGTGCAGTGTCCACGCTCCTAGATATAGATGCCCAACGGCATAGTTAGGTTTAGCATAGGACCTGCCTGACCTGAGACCACCGTGACGCTGGGTAGGTGGGCACAGATGTGTTTTGATCAAAATATATTGGCTAAAGGTCCTTTTACACGGGCCGATTATCGGCCGAAAAATCGTTCCTAGGAACGCTAGTGCCGATAATCGGCCCGTGTAAAAGTGGCCCTAATCAGCCGACGAACGAGCAAAACGCTCGTTCGTCGGCTGATTGGATCTTTTGTAGAAACCAAAAGATCCAATCTGTCGGGCGCACATCGCCCTGTGTAAACAGGCGATGTGCGCCTGACAGTATGGAGCTTCCCGGCCGCACGAGCGATACAGCGATCACTCGTGCGGCCGGGCGCTCGATTCGTCGGGCCGTGTAAAGGCTCCCTGCCCGAGCGCCGATATCGCTGATCGGCCCGTCTAAAAGGGCCTTAAGAGTCTCAGATTTTATCATATCAGAATGAGGTCTTAGTTTATACAGTATATATTGTTTGCATCTATTTTTGTGCACTAATATTCTTTTTCTGAGAATCAATGGCAGGAGATATTAGAGAGGATCCCGCAGCTTTCGCTGAGTGAAGCCCATAGGTTGTCACATCTGTACCTGGTTCACGGGGTCTATAAAACGCCTCAGTTCCTGTTTGGTATCGGACTCCACTCGGATTCTAAATGCTGTGGTCATGCTCAGCTCTGGAGGGCTTTTTGCGCTCCGTGGTACAACTTATTAATTCTTTGTATGCTGTTACACTGGATATGACCCACTTTGTATGTGTATTGGGTTATGTGGAGGACCTGTCAGTTACCAGGTGGTGGTGGCCAGAATGCTATATATGGCATATAAATTAATTGCTTGGTATTAGCTAGACGAGTGTAGATCAGCTGTACTGAATGCATAGCCAAGATTAACTGGCTACTTAAAGGGGTTGTCCCACGAAAAATATTCTACAATTTTCAAACCAGCTCTTGGATCTGAATGCTTTTATAATTGCAAATGTAATTAAAAATGTTGTATAGCCACTGAGTTATTTAAAATAATGTATCTGTAAAGTACCACTTGCTCTTTTTTCTTTTTCTTATTTCTTTGTCCTGCTCACTGAGAAGGAGTTTCATCCTTCAACTGCCTCCTGACCTGTGATAGGGCTTAGCTGTCAGTTTGATATAAACATAGCAATTAATGGGTATATCTCTGGATCCATGTGACTGGTTCTAGCTTTGTTAGAAAGAGATTGTCATGTACTATATGATATCTGATTTTCATTTTTTACATTATTCATGGGATTAACCCTTTAACTTGGAGAGAGGGGCTTATAGGAAAGGGGGGAGCTAGCTAAATTTTAGAAACCTTGGGTTCCTTAGATCTATGCTTCTAGATTGGCATCCCGGGAACTTCAGAGATATCGCTTGGTGTGATTGGTATTGACAATGGCACTTTTTACTTATACCAAGGATGAGCTTGTGATTGGCTCGGTGGTTGGTAGTCCTCTAATTGGCTCTGTGACTACAATGCATTTGTTCGGTGGATGCGAGCTGAGGCTGACACCTAATGAAATTGTCGCTGTACATTCCTATTTCCTGTGTACTGGGGTGAGGTGTGGGTGGTAGGTGGATATGAACTAATTATCACTATGGTGGCAATGTTACAATACGTGGCTGTAGTGGATGGAGAGCATCTTTTGGACATTGTGAGTGGGGAAGGGGGAGGGCTGGGGTTATGAGGGGTTTCTGTTATACTAATTTATCAAAATGTTTATAAAAAGACTTAATTTTAAAGAAGCCTGGGAACACAAGATCACCTATAATACCATGCAGACAGCCAATCCGCAGCTAACCAGCCCCTGTGATGTCACAGCCATATAAAAGCCTCATCCCGTGCCGTGTAAACCATTTCACTGTGAGCTGAGCATAGGGAGAGATGTGACAAGCGCTAGGGACACTGTTAAAGAAGTCTTTAATTGTGGAATATTGGATAGAGAGAGTGCAGGGACAGTGTAGGGAAATCGTAGGCACAGTTTTTAAACACTGTAGGGTAAGCATAGGGAGAGCATAAGGAGACTGCAGAGATAGTGCAGGCTCTGTAATCTGAAGCTGAAGGGATTCATATGAGACAGCCTACTTGACATCAATCCCTGTGTAGGGTCAGAGCTATCTAACTGAACAGTGTCCACCTTGTTTATAGATAAGCTCTGTAATTTAACTGTTACCTCTGTTTTGTTGAAAGTGTTATCAAAGGGTAAAGAGGAGAAATTACTGCCCAACACTTGTGGTCAATTGGTCAAAAAAAAAATGTATTTCACTCGATCCTTACCTCCCTCACATCATCTGGTGTGGGAGAGTTGAGGGCTCCTCATATAAATTAAACTATAGGTCAAATCTGCTGTTCTCATTGGGTTTGGACAACAATACATTAATATGCAAGAGAGCCTGTAAGGTGAACTGAATTTATCTTTCTTTTAGGTTCTTTGAAGCTTCTGATATATATGTTTGCTGGAGGTTTAATCTTGATAGCAACCTGTGTACTCATACAAGCTCTTGTCCGAGTTTACATCTCACAAAATAGTAAGTTGCAGTAGTCTGATACTAAAGGTGGACAACCACCTGGTCATTGATCATTTTGGAGACACGGCCATACACATTTTAGCCCATATTGGCAGATAGATTCTTTCAACTTGCACATACATGCTCAATGCCACCTGTCCTTCAAAGAACTGTCTTTTGTCCAACTATTGTGTGTAAACTTTACTGCAGCCAATTTTTTTCATGATGATGACACTACATCAGTTAAAACGATCGTTCTTTGTCAAATGTTATTTGAGGAACAATCATTTTGATTGCAATTGTCCATTTTGATCGACTTTAGGCTGTCAACACACATTAACCACTGCATATACATGGACGCTTGGTTCGGTTTCATTTGTTGCTTAACAATTATTTCCATTTATTTTCTAGGAGAAAGCCCCATGGTTGAGCCTCCTGTAAGTTTGTGTGAATGAGTATTGCAGATTATTATAGAAGCAATCATTATTTAAAGGGGTTGTAACAAGTATCTGAACGATAGGGGTCTGACTGCTGGAATCCCCACATATTGAGATGGGACAAATATCATTAGCATATGCTGACAGGCACCCATCTAATGGTTTTAATGGTTCACCCATTTAATGGTTTTAGTTACAGGTATGTGGTGACAGATTCCCTTTAAGCATTTTTCAGCAATGGATATATTTGTCACAGATCTTCAAGGGGTCATGACTAACCAATACATACGTCATTCTATGTCTAACACATATTTATTGGTATCTGGTCTATTAGTAATGAATAGTTAATATTTTTAAACCATGAAACGTTTTCTTTTTGTCTCTGTAAAGGTCCCTGAGTCTAATGTGTGTTCAGTCAACAGTCTGAAGACTACAGTGCCACCATCTTTTTGTCCCTCTGAATTACAAGAGATAGAAATGCAACATTTCTACTCCGAAATTGAAATGCCTATTTTAAAGGCACCTCCACCTCTAGAAACTTGTTATGCCGAAGCAAAGGCAATTGATCCTGTGCCTCCTGTTTATCAAACAGACTTGACAATCCATGAAAGAAATTAAGGAATCTTTGTAAAATCTTAATACATCTAATAGTGGCAAGTCAAACTTTCTCTGGAATTATTTAGAAATCTTCAATACTGTATGTCATTAAAACAAAAAATTGAAAAGTTGGTGATTCTCATTATTCACATATATAAATTAATGCCTCACTGTCCAAAAAAAGATTTCTGCCAGCTTAATATTTGGATTAAAGGGTTATAATGTGAATCATTACCAATTTTCACCAAATTCGGCACACAGGTACATCAGGTGTCCGGGAAGGTTTTAGACCAGGTCTCAGGTCTCTAGGACGTGCCGTTCCCGAGATATTCCCAAAATATGATCTCCATTAGCCAATATTAGTCTGGGAGCATTTCACTTCAAATTCCAACTGCCATTTTCTCCAGATGCACACAGGTTTCCATAACAACCTAGCCAGGTAATTAGCAGCCAGCTGAGGAGCTCAGCCATTCCTATTCGCTGCTTTAAAGGGGCAGAGTGCTGTGGATGACACTGTTAAAGGGGTAACCCAGGTACAATAAATATAACTTATATTTTAGACTAATTTTAGACTAAGACCGTTCAGTAGTAATAAAAGATGTTTTCTTCTACTGCTACCCATTACGTGTCCTCATAAATTACCATGGCATCGACCTGTAATTCAAGCTGCCCCCTAAAGAAGGACTTTAAACCCCCGCCCCAGGTCTCGCTAAGCCACGCCCCTGACTTGGTCAGGTCACGCCCCCTCCCACTCCGCAGCCAATGGGGATTGAAAAAATGAAGGTAAATATCAACTTCTGTCAGCTGCATTTACTTTCTCTCTGCAACAACACACAGAAACATTAAATGAAATAGATGAAATAGACTAATTTTAGACTACGACCGTTCAGTAGTAATAAAAGATGCTTTTTTCCACTGCTACCCATTGCGTGTCCTCATAAATTACCATGGCATCGACCTGTAATTCAGGTAACCCTCAAAAGAAAGACTTAAAAGCAACCCCCAAGGTCCCGCTAAGCCACGCCCCTGACACGGTCAGGTCACGCCCCCTCCCACTCCGCAGCCAATGGCGATTGAAAAAATGAAGGTAAAAATCAACTTCTGTCAGCTGCATTGACTTTCTCTCTGCAACAACACACAGAAACATTAAATGAAATAGATGAAATACACAAATTTTAGACTAAGACCGTTCAGTAGTAATAAAAGATATTTTCTTCCACTGCTACCCATGGCGTGTCCTCATAAATTACTATGGCAACGACCTGTAATTCAGGCCACCTTCAAAAGAAGGACTTAAAACCCCCGCCCCAGGTCTAGCTAAGCCACGCCCCTGACTCGGTCAGGCCACGCCCCCTCCCACTCCGCAGCCACCGGGAATTGAAAAAATGAAGCTAAAATTCAACTTCTGTCAACTGCAGGGGTGGGTGGGAGGTTGCCTTTCTTTCTGCAATGACAACCAGAAACACTAAATGAAATAGATTAAATATACCCATGCGTAGCGATGTTTTCCTCCACTGCTACCCATTGTGTGTTCTCATAAATTACCATGGTATCGACCTTTAATTCAGGCCACCCTCAAAAGAAGGACTTAAAAGCAACCCCCTCCAAAGTCCCACTAAACCACGCCCCCGACCCGGTCAGGTCATGCCCCCTCCCACTCCGCAGCCAATGGGGATTGAAAAAATGAAGTTAAAAATCAACTTCTGTCAGCTGCATTGACTTTCTCTCTGCAACGACACACAGAAACATTAAATGAAATAGATGAAATATAACCAGGCGAAGCCGAGTCTTTCTGCTAGTGCCCTATAAAGGTATTGTAACGGGAGGCCAGCGACGCGCTCCCTCCACGCAGCGCCGCCGGACCTCTCCGCCCCCCTAGAGACGAGCAGTAGGGAATTGAAGTGCTGGTCTGGTCAGCAAGCACTTCATCAATTAATTATCTTTTGGATTTTTAGCCATGTGGTGCTGATCAAACCACATGGCTACTTTGCATATTGTTTTGGCAGCAATGCTCCGCCTCAGGTCATGTGATGCTGGCCACATCACATGATCCTGGGCGGTCTATTTAAAGATGGCAACTGCCTTGACAAGTTGCCTGTTATTGAAGTTCCTTCCCTGCAGTGCTGTGCGTATTTCTACTTGTGACCTGCCGTATTATCTGACCTATTGCTTGTGACCTCAACCTTGCTTTTGCCTCATCCTCGGATCCTGACGTACATTCCTGGTTTGACCTTTGTTTGCCTGACTATTCGACTATTGTGTCTGTTTGTTTCCGTGTCCATTTGTTGTTCTCCCTTCCCTGCACCCTCACATAGCAGAGTAGGGTTTGCCGTCCAGTTGCTCCCCCTGGACCTTTAGCTTTGGGTGTGGCAAATAGGCAGGGACAGAAGTGGGGTTTAGTCAGGCTGCACTTCTCCCCCTTGTTCCTGTCGTGACAGGTATGTTGGTGTAATGGTTACCTCTCTCAAAAAGCAACTCTATGAGCCAGAATCATCAGCTTTGGCAGACGTAGCTGGGAAAATGGATCGGAAAATGGATATCTTGATGAGACAACTGTCCGGATGAAGGCCGGTTGATTTACTTGAAACTAGAATTGATGTGACCCATCTTTCACTGTTGCAATGTTTTAAAGGGAGTCTTTCACCTGTTTTTCACCAATAAAACTAAGAGCACTGCCCCAAAGAAGAGTGCATACACATCCCAGACATACCTGGTGTAGGGAGGAGGGGTTTGGGTTCCTGGAGAACTGGGCCGACTTCTCTGTCGGCTACAGGCTCTATCGTAGGGTTGGGCTGCACCTCAATGGGGAAGGAGCAGCTGTTTTGGGGGAGAAGATGGCTAGAGTGTTTAAACTAGGGACTGGGGGGGAAGGTAACTACATTATAGGAGGGGAAGATAGTGCAGGTAGAGACCTGGGGCAAGGTAATGGAACTGGGGGAGGAATGTAAGGAGGAACTAGAACAGTTCAGAAGGAAAGGTGTAGGGTAAAAAATATACATCAACCTCTTAATTGTATGTACACTAATGCCAGAAGCCTGGCTAATAAAACTGGTGAACTGGAATTGGTAATGTCTGAGGAGAACCATGATATAGTGGGAATAACTGAGACATGGCTGGATAATAGCTATTACTGGGCAGTTAATGTACAGACCCTCCCCCTCTCCAAAACCGGAGAGGGGGAGGGGTCTGCCTTTATGTAAAGTTCTGTCTAAAGCCCACACTCCGGGAAGATATAAGTGAGGGACATGAACATGTGGAGTCTCTGTGGGTAGAAATACATGGAGCCAAAAACAATAATAAAATAATAATAGGAGTTTATTATAAACACCTAATATACTAGAGTCCACAGAAAATCTACTTCTAAATGAAATAGACGAGGCGGCAAATCATAATGAGGTCGTTATTATGGGGGATTTCAACTACCTAGATATAGACTGGGAAACTAAAACCTGTATATCTCATAAAGGAAAAAGGTTCTTGGCAATAACCAAAGACAATTACCTTTCCCAACTGGTTCAGGACCCGACTAGAGGAACAGCCATACTGGACTTAGTATTAACCAATAGACCTGACAGAACAACAGATGTGCAGGTTGGGGCACACCTGGGAAATAGTGACCATAAAATAATAACCTTCCTATTGGCATTCAAAAGAGTGTTTCTTCACGGAGGAACAAAAATGTCAAATTAAAAAAAAATTTGAAAAATTTAGCCAACTAAGAGAGGCCATAGGCCTAACTAACTGGGACAAAGTCCTCAAAAATAAAAATACAGCCACAAAATGGGAGATTTTTAAAAGCATCCTAATATCTAATTGTGAGAGGTACATACCTTATGGGAATAAAAGGGTAAGAAACAAGAAAAAAACAATGTGGATAAATAGAACTGTAAAGGAAGCAATAAATGACAAACAGAAAGCATTTAAACCACTAAAACAGGAGGGGAACGAGGAAGCAGTGAAAAACTATAAGGAAAAAAATAGAATATGTAAAAGACAAATAAAAGCAGCCAAACTAGAGACCGAGAGATTAATCGCCAAAGAGAGTAAAACTAACCCTAAAATGTTCTTCAATTATATAAATGGTAAAAAGTATAAACCTGAAGGTATCGGCCCCTTACAGAGTAATGAGGGGGGAGTTGCAGAGAGCGATGAGAAGAAAGCAAAGCTACTGAATATTTTATAGGAAATAAGCTGTCAGATGAAATGCAGAATATAAAAGTAAATTCCCCATTAAAAGTGCCCTGTCTGACCCAGGAAGAAGTACAGCGGCGTCTTAAAAAGATCAAAAAATAGACAAATCACCAGGACCGGATGGCATACACCCCCGTATCCTAAGAGAATTAAGTAATGTCATAGCGAGACCTTTATTTCTGATATTCAAGAACTCTATACTGAGAGGGAGTGTTCCACAGGATTGGCGCATAGCAAATGTGGTGCCAATATTCAAAAAGGGTCCAAAAACAGAGCCCGGAAACTATAGGCCGGTAATTTTAACATCTGTTGTGGGTAAACTGTTTGAAGGTTCTAAGAGATGCTATCTTGGAGTACCATAATGAAAATAAGAAAATAACTCCATATCAGCATGGCTTCATGAGGGATCGGTCATGTCAAACCAATTTAATCAGTTTCTATGAGGAGGTAAGTTCTAGACTTGACAGCGGCGAATCAATGGATGTCGTATATCTGGACTTCTCCAAAGCATTTGACACGGTACCACATAAAAGGTTAGTATTTAAAATGAGAATGCTTGGCCTGGGAGAAAATGTCTGTATATGGGAGGGTAAGTAACTGGCTCAGTGATAGAAAACAGAGGGTGGTTATTAACGGTACACACTCAGATTGGGTCACTGTCACTAGTGGGGTACCACAGGGGTCAGTGTTGGGCCCTAGTCTGTTCAATATATTTATCAATGATCTTGTAGAAGGCTTGCACAGTAAAATATCATTTTTTGCAGATGACACCAAACTGTGTAAAGTAATTAACACAGAAGAGGACAATGCACTGCTACAGATGGATCTGGATAGACTGGAGGCTTGGGCAGAGAAGTGGCAGATGAGGTTTAACACTGACAAATGTAAGGGTATGCATACGGGAAGGAATAATGCAAATCACCAGTACATACTAAATGGTAAAACATTGGGTAACTCTGACATGGAAAAGGACCTAGGAATTTTAATAAACAGCAAACTGAGCTGCAGAAATCAGTGTCAGACACCTGCTGCCAAAGCCAATAAGATAATGGGTTGCATCAAAAGAGGCATAGATGCCCGTGATGAGAACATAGTCCTGCCACTTTACAAATCATTAGTCAGACCACACATGGAGTACTGTGCACAGTTTTGGGCTCCTGTGAACAAGGCAGACATAGCAGAGCTGGAGAGGGTTCAGAGGAGGGCAACTAAAGTAATAACTGGAATGGGTGGACTACAGTACCCAGAAAGATTATCAAAATTAGGGTTATTTACTTTAGAAAAAAGACGACTGAGGGGAGATCTAATAACCATGTATAAATATATCAGGGGTCAGTACAGAGATCTCTCCCATGATCTCTTTATCCCAAGGACAGTGACCATGACGACGGGACATCCTCTGCGCCTGGAGGAAAGAAGGTTTGTTCACAAAAATAGAAGAGGATTCTTTACGGTAAGAGCAGTGAGACTATGGAACCCTCTACCTGAGGTGGTGGTGATGGTAAGTTCACTAAAAGAGTTCAAGAGGGGCCTGGATGTAGGTAACATTATTACAGGTTATAGCTACTAGAGATGGGTTGTTGATCCAGGGAGTTATTTTGATTGTCTGATTGGAGTCAGGAAGGAATTTTTTTCCCCTAAGGCCCCATGCAGACGACCGTATTTCACGGCCCGATACGGGCCGTGAAAGTCCGGCCTGTGCTGCCCCATTGGTTGCTATGACGCTGTGCGCTTCCTGGGGCATTTGTAGGGTTGTAGTTGGCATATTTAGTTACACCATATATATATATATATATATATATATATATATATATATACACTGTGTTTGGCACATTTTTTGGTGTTTTGGTGTTGAAAAACTCCCTTTAACCTGCTGTAGGTTCCATTTACCTCTTGTTCTGTAAACACGATGCCAATGCTGAATATATCCAAAAGACCCCATTCAATCAAATGTTGTTATATGCCAGGCCAATATGCATTGATATATAGTACCTTTTTTTACTGTATAGGAAGTATAGTCTTACTGTGTTTCCCTGTACAGAGGGATACACCAAATTAAAGATTTTTTTCTTTTTACAATGGGAGGAAATGGGCCTATACAGTGAGCTATGTCATAGTCCACCACTGGAGGTATACACCAGGAAACTATCAGGAACTAGTGAGTGAATCAAATCGAAGTGGAATTTGATCTGGAGTTTAGGAAAAAATTGATTTGCCACAAATTCGAATTAACTTGCGATTCGTTGTAACAAATCAATTTTTCGTAAAATGGTGGCTGAAAAGAAAAAAAATTATACTCACCTCATCCACCTGATCACAAAGAGGCTGTCCACGCCTATCTTGATTGAAGAAAACCCGCCAAAGGACCTTCAGCGAGCGTGAAGACGTCATCACATTATCACAGTGGCCTGTGCGGTGACATAATCAGTAATAACATCTCCACGGCCAGCGTGATAACATGGGTGACATCTAGAGATGAGCGAGTAGTGTTCGATCGAGCTGGTATTCGATCGAATACTACGATATTCGGCGTGCTCGATTTCTTTCGAGTATAACGGCGATGGCGCACTTAGAATTCGTTTCCCCTCCCACCTTCCCTGGCGCTCTTTTTCCACCAATCACCATGCAGGGGGGGTATGACAGGCACGCTGAGCACGCTGGCAGCGCGAAAACAGCGTCTACATGCATTGGCTGGAAAAACCATGTGACCTCGAATATTAAAAACTCAGCTCTTCCTGCTCGTACGCATATGCTGCGTGAACTTAGTCAGGGACAGAGGCTGGAGAAGGGAGAGACAGATTTTAGCTGTTGGACAGGCAGGAGCGTGATTAAAAAGCCCTTATCAGGGCTACTACAGTGGACTTCAGTGATAGCTTACTACAATATAGACTTTACAGAGAACGGCTGCTGTATTCAGGGATAGCTGCTGGAGTAGGGACAGAGAGAGGCATTAGTGGTGTATTAGGTGCTCTGCTACATACCAAACTATATTTGGCACTACTGCTGTGTACCTTGAAAAATACAATATATAGGCCTTATAACTGGCAACTGTACTGTGCGTTCTCTTGCAAAGTAATTTCTCATAACTGGTGTTCATACACACCGTCTGATCACTTAATACACGGCTGTGTACCTTGAAAAATACAATATATAGGCCTTATAACTGGCAACTGTACTGTGCGTTCTCTTGCAAAGTAATTTCTCATAACTGGTGTTCATACACACCGTCTGATCACTTAATACACGGCTGTGTACCTTGAAAAATACAATATATAGGCCTTATAACTGGCAACTGTACTGTGCGTTCTCTTGCAAAGTAATTTCTCATAACTGGTGTTCATACACACCGTCTGATCACTTAATACACGGCTGTGTACCTTGAAAAATACAATATATAGGCCTTATAACTGGCAACTGTACTGTGCGTTCTCTTGCAAAGTAATTTCTCATAACTGTTGTTCATACACACCGTCTGATCACTTATACACTGCTGTGTACCTTGAAAAATACAATATATAGGCCTTATAACTGGCAACTGTACTGTGCGTTCTCTTGCAAAGTAATTTCTCATAACTGGTGTTCATACACACCGTCTGATCACTTAATAAAAGGCCTGTGTACCTTGAAAAAATACAATATATAGGCCTTATAACTGGCAACTGTACTGTGCGTTCTCTTGCAAAGTAATTTCTCATAACTGGTGTTCATACACACCGTCTGATCACTTAATACACGGCTGTGTACCTTGAAAAATACAATATATAGGCCTTATAACTGGCAACTGTACTGTGCGTTCTCTTGCAAAGTAATTTCTCATAACTGGTGTTCATACACACCGTCTGATCACTTAATAAAAGGCCTGTGTACCTTGAAAAATACAATATATAGGCCTTATAACTGGCAACTGTACTGTGCGTTCTTCTTGCAAAGTAATTTCTCATAACTGGTGTTCATACACACCGTCTGATCACTTAATAAAAGGCCTGGTGTACCTTGAAAAATACAATATATAGGCCTTATAACTGGCAACTGTACTGTGCGTTCTCTTGCAAAGTAATTTCTCATAACTGGTGTTCATACACACCGTCTGATCACTTAATAAAAGGCCTGTGTACCTTGAAAAATACAATATATAGGCCTTATAACTGGCAACTGTACTGTGCGTTCTCTTGCAAAGTAATTTCTCATAACTGGTGTTCATACACACCGTCTGATCACTTAATACACGGCTGTGTACCTTGAAAAATACAATATATAGGCCTTATAACTGGCAACTGTACTGTGCGTTCTCTTGCAAAGTAATTTCTCATAACTGGTGTTCATACACACCGTCTGATCACTTAATAAAAGGCCTGTGTACCTTGAAAAATACAATATATAGGCCTTATAACTGGCAACTGTACTGTGCGTTCTCTTGCAAAGTAATTTCTCATAACTGGTGTTCATACACACCGTCTGATCACTTAATAAAAGGCCTGTGTACCTTGAAAAATACAATATATAGGCCTTATAACTGGCAACTGTACTGTGCGTTCTCTTGCAAAGTAATTTCTCATAACTGGTGTTCATACACACCGTCTGATCACTTAATAAAAGGCCTGTGTACCTTGAAAAATACAATATATAGGCCTTATAACTGGCAACTGTACTGTGCGTTCTCTTGCAAAGTAATTTCTCATAACTGGTGTTCATACACACCGTCTGATCACTTAATACACGGCTGTGTACCTTGAAAAATACAATATATAGGCCTTATAACTGGCAACTGTACTGTGCGTTCTCTTGCAAAGTAATTTCTCATAACTGGTGTTCATACACACCGTCTGATCACTTAATACACGGCTGTGTACCTTGAAAAATACAATATATAGGCCTTATAACTGGCAACTGTACTGTGCGTTCTCTTGCAAAGTAATTTCTCATAACTGGTGTTCATACACACCGTCTGATCACTTAATACACGGCTGTGTACCTTGAAAATACAATATATAGGCCTTATAACTGGCAACTGTACTGTGCGTTCTCTTGCAAAGTAATTTCTCATAACTGTTGTTCATACACACCGTCTGATCACTTAGTACACTGCTGTGTACCTTGAAAAATACAATATATAGGCCTTATAACTGGCAACTGTACTGTGCGTTCTCTTGCAAAGTAATTTCTCATAACTGGTGTTCATACACACCGTCTGATCACTTAATACACGGCTGTGTACCTTGAAAAATACAATATATAGGCCTTATAACTGGCAACTGTACTGTGCGTTCTCTTGCAAAGTAATTTCTCATAACTGTTGTTCATACACACCGTCTGATCACTTAGTACACTGCTGTGTACCTTGAAAAATACAATATATAGGCCTTATAACTGGCAACTGTACTGTGCGTTCTCTTGCAAAGTAATTTCTCATAACTGGTGTTCATACACACCGTCTGATCACTTAATACACGGCTGTGTACCTTGAAAAATACAATATATAGGCCTTATAACTGGCAACTGTACTGTGCGTTCTCTTGCAAAGTAATTTCTCATAACTGGTGTTCATACACACCGTCTGATCACTTAATACACGGCTGTGTACCTTGAAAATACAATATATAGGCCTTATAACTGGCAACTGTACTGTGCGTTCTCTTGCAAAGTAATTTCTCATAACTGGTGTTCATACACACCGTCTGATCACTTAATAAAAGGCCTGTGTACCTTGAAAAATACAATATATAGGCCTTATAACTGGCAACTGTACTGTGCGTTCTCTTGCAAAGTAATTTCTCATAACTGGTGTTCATACACACCGTCTGATCACTTAATACACGGCTGTGTACCTTGAAAAATACAATATATAGGGCCTTATAACTGGCAACTGTACTGTGCGTTCTCTTGCAAAGTAATTTCTCATAACTGGTGTTCATACACACCGTCTGATCACTTAATACACGGCTGTGTACCTTGAAAAATACAATATATAGGCCTTATAACTGGCAACTGTACTGTGCGTTCTCTTGCAAAGTAATTTCTCATAACTGGTGTTCATACACACCGTCTGATCACTTAATAAAAGGCCTGTGTACCTTGAAAAATACAATATATAGGCCTTATAACTGGCAACTGTACTGTGCGTTCTCTTGCAAAGTAATTTCTCATAACTGGTGTTCATACACACCGTCTGATCACTTAATAAAAGGCCTGTGTACCTTGAAAAATACAATATATAGGCCTTATAACTGGCAACTGTACTGTGCGTTCTCTTGCAAAGTAATTTCTCATAACTGGTGTTCATACACACCGTCTGATCACTTAATAAAAGGCCTGTGTACCTTGAAAAATACAATATATAGGCCTTATAACTGGCAACTGTACTGTGCGTTCTCTTGCAAAGTAATTTCTCATAACTGGTGTTCATACACACCGTCCTGATCACTTAATACACGGCTGTGTACCTTGAAAAATACAATATATAGGCCTTATAACTGGCAACTGTACTGTGCGTTCTCTTGCAAAGTAATTTCTCATAACTGGTGTTCATACACACCGTCTGATCACTTAATAAAAGGCCTGTGTACCTTGAAAAATACAATATATAGGCCTTATAACTGGCAACTGTACTGTGCGTTCTCTTGCAAAGTAATTTCTCATAACTGGTGTTCATACACACCGTCTGATCACTTAATACACGGCTGTGTACCTTGAAAAATACAATATATAGGCCTTATAACTGGCAACTGTACTGTGCGTTCTCTTGCAAAGTAATTTCTCATAACTGGTGTTCATACACACCGTCTGATCACTTAATAAAAGGCCTGTGTACCTTGAAAAAATACAATATATAGGCCTTATAACTGGCAACTGTACTGTGCGTTCTCTTGCAAAGTAATTTCTCATAACTGGTGTTCATACACACCGTCTGATCACTTAATACACGGCTGTGTACCTTGAAAAATACAATATATAGGCCTTATAACTGGCAACTGTACTGTGCGTTCTCTTGCAAAGTAATTTCTCATAACTGGTGTTCATACACACCGTCTGATCACTTAATACACGGCTGTGTACCTTGAAAAATACAATATATAGGCCTTATAACTGGCAACTGTACTGTGCGTTCTCTTGCAAAGTAATTTCTCATAACTGGTGTTCATACACACCGTCTGATCACTTAATACACGGCTGTGTACCTTGAAAAATACAATATATAGGCCTTATAACTGGCAACTGTTACTGTGCGTTCTCTTGCAAAGTAATTTCTCATAACTGGTGTTCATACACACCGTCTGATCACTTAATAAAAGGCCTGTGTACCTTGAAAAATACAATATATAGGCCTTATAACTGGCAACTGTACTGTGCGTTCTCTTGCAAAGTAATTTCTCATAACTGGTGTTCATACACACCGTCTGATCACTTAATAAAGGCCTGTGTACCTTGAAAAATACAATATATAGGCCTTATAACTGGCAACTGTACTGTGCGTTCTCTTGCAAAGTAATTTCTCATAACTGGTGTTCATACACACCGTCTGATCACTTAATAAAAGGCCTGTGTACCTTGAAAAATACAATATATAGGCCTTATAACTGGCAACTGTACTGTGCGTTCTCTTGCCAAAGTAATTTCTCATAACTGGTGTTCATACACACCGTCTGATCACTTAATACACGGCTGTGTACCTTGAAAAATACAATATATAGGCCTTATAACTGGCAACTGTACTGTGCGTTCTCTTGCAAAGTAATTTCTCATAACTGGTGTTCATACACACCGTCTGATCACTTAATAAAAGGCCTGTGTACCTTGAAAAATACAATATATAGGCCTTATAACTGGCAACTGTACTGTGCGTTCTCTTGCAAAGTAATTTCTCATAACTGGTGTTCATACACACCGTCTGATCACTTAATACACGGCTGTGTACCTTGAAAAATACAATATATAGGCCTTATAACTGGCAACTGTACTGTGCGTTCTCTTGCAAAGTAATTTCTCATAACTGGTGTTCATACACACCGTCTGATCACTTAATAAAAGGCCTGTGTACCTTGAAAAATACAATATATAGGCCTTATAACTGGCAACTGTACTGTGCGTTCTCTTGCAAAGTAATTTCTCATAACTGGTGTTCATACACACCGTCTGATCACTTAATACACGGCTGTGTACCTTGAAAAATACAATATATAGGCCTTATAACTGGCAACTGTACTGTGCGTTCTCTTGCAAAGTAATTTCTCATAACTGTTGTTCATACACACCGTCTGATCACTTAGTACACTGCTGTGTACCTTGAAAAATACAATATATAGGCCTTAACTGGCAACTGTACTGTGCGTTCTCTTGCAAACTAATTTCACGGCTGTGAAGGCAAAATATTGTAAAAAAAAAAAACAAAATGCGGCGGGGGGCTAGCGGAATAGGACGTGGACGAGGACGGGGGCGCGGAAATGCTGTTGGGGGCCTTGTTGAAGCCAGTGGGGATACAATGCGTGCTGGTGAGGGTCAGCCAGGATCCCGCTCATCCAGAATCCCTGCTTTTATGGGACAGTTAAGCAGGGGGCGGGTTACACCGCTGTTGAGGCCTGAGCAGGTTGAACAGGTGGTGCAATGGATAGCCGATAGCGCTTCCACACAGTTGTCCACCAGCCAGTCATCCACACAGTCTCACTCTGACCCTCCTTCCTCCACACCTGGCCAACAGAGTCATCCCACCATTGACCCCTCCCAGGAGCTCTTTTCGGGTCCTTTTTCAGATGTGCCGGAAGAATCCCAGGAGCTAGCAGAGGAATTTGTTTGTAGTGATGCCCAAACACTGGAGTTTTCGCCATCTCCTGCTGATGTGGACCCTGAGCCAGCATCTGTTATCATGAGCGAGATGATGATGAGACGCAGTTGCCATCAAGGGAGGCTGTTGGAATGTCCAGTGGGCAGGAGGAGGAGCAGAGTGAGGAAGATGAAGAGGAGCTGGTGGATGACGAAATGACCGACCCCACTTGGCCAGGGGTGATGTCCAGCGGGGAAAGCAGTGGAGAGGTGGTGGTCTGCGCAGCACCGAAAAAGGCAGCAAGAGGCAGAGGGATGTCCAGAGGCAGAGGGATGTCCAGAGGCAGAGGGATGTCCACATGCAGAGGGATGTCCACAGGCAGAGGGATGTCCAGAGGCAGAGGACAGTCCAGACAAAGTAGTGAGGCCACAGCCAGCAGGGCCGAAGCTGTTCCCGGCA